>JADNYJ010000361.1:0-33013 GCA_015501075.1 Gymnopilus junonius | reverse complement strand
CAGTTCACATCCCATGATGTTTAACTTAAGTATATAACCTTCTCCAAGATTTGTTGACACTATTTCTGAGATGCAGCATGTGTCTTTTTTAAGCTTATCTTATCAGATTAGATTAGGTCCTACTATCTGTATGTATCTGTATTGATCACCTTAGCATTTGATGGATGTATCTTATTTTTTAGAAACTTCCAAATTTGGAAATGAACTGACTGAAGATATAAACCCCCACCTTGAACCAGACATCCTCAGTCAACCCACCCCAGACTTCAGGCAAGTGCCCAGCTATTTCATCAAGATGCTAGTAACTTACTGTACTTTAGTGTATAATAACTTTTCAGTTACATGCACTGAGTTGCTTATTTTTGGCCCACTGTTACTTGACACGTTCCCACACCTTGTGCCTCAGATAGCTGCAGTTCTCTACCCATTGAGCCCTGTAGCTGCATGATTTGTGAACTTGCTTTTTAACTCGTTTATGGACTCTTAGCTTTCCTCCACTTTTTACAACCCTTGCCAGGCCCAGCCTTAAGCTGCTGCTAGTAAGGAAGGTTGTCCTGCCAATACGGTGACAATAATACTCAGGCAACACCTGAAGGTGACCCCTGAGTTAGCTAGTTCCAGTTTAGCTTAGTTTAGCATTTTGCTTCTTTTCAAGTTCACAGATCATTGAGGTGTTGGAACTTGATCAAACCCAGTCTGGTCATACTCTGCAATGTCTAAAATGCAAGACTTTCCCAATCTCCCCTTCTCTGTTTTTGCACACTTTGTAGAAAACAACTTCAGCTCTCATGTATCACTGGCCACTGTTCTAACAGTGCTGTTCTCAATGACAGAGAACACTGACTTGCTCAATCTCCATGCAAGGCAGAAGCGCAAAGAGTTTGAAGATGAGCAAGGTCGGGTGTCCAATAGTTGGATACGAGCATTTGCACATGCAGTAATGCATCATCTACAGGACAGTACCTCAACATTGTTCCAGTCTCAGAATCGTCCTACCACAGAAGCTCAACATGTTGATTACTTGTCATACATGCTTGATGACCTTGCAAGCATCCTCAAGCTTACTCCACACTATAATGATAGGAATGAACTGCGCTTCAAAGTTCAGCCAGTGTCATACAAGTCTATCCAGGCTGCTGCTGTTGTTTGTCCACGTGCAATGTACTGTTGCAATGGTGACTGTTATCCACGTTCATTGCGACAGATTACAAGTATCCGAGACATTCCTCTTGTTGCATTAATCAAGGGAAACACAGTCTATCATGATGTGCCTGTACTGACAGGTAAATGTACAGCTTGCAACACAATCTATCATGCCGACCATGAACATACACCAGCTATTCATCAGAAGCGGTATCTCAACTCTGCACGCTATCTCAAGGCAGGCCATGCACTGTGGACAGATCGCGAGTTCTCTCGCACTATTCTGAGTGGTGTATACAACTTCCATGCCTCAGCATCTGCTTACACTCAGTTCTGGAATGACAGCAATTCTAACAACACCAACTCAATCCAGATCACACGTCGCCAGGTTTGGCAGCTATTTGTGCAGGAGTCTATCCGGGCTGTTGCCACTGCCCGTAATCGAGATCTAAAGATGCCTAACAACTTGGATATCAAGGGAGTTGTGAAAGAAGCATTTGCACAGCTGGGCAACAATGGTGTGGTGGACATTGGAATACACCATGAGTGCTCTGAATGCTCCTTTTTTTTTTTTTTTTTAAATCAAAGATTTATATACCGGTGCGCGAAAGCAGTCCGGTCGCAGATATACATACACCCGAAGTAATCTACCATTAAACTACGCCTAGTGCGAGACTGGCTCTCGCGGGCCAACTTAGGACCATAAACCAATGGGCCCGTACTCTCGCTGATGCCCCGACCAAAGGGAGGGGTCCAACAAAGTAAAAGAAGGGCACCGGAAGGGGGCCCGCCAGCCAAACCCAACAGCCCAGGATGCACGCGTACTGTGTTAGCCACTGAAGGCAGACCATTTCGGGTTGCTGAAGCAGGGGGCTACAAGGTCTGTCGATAGCGCCAAAGCTCCAGAACCCAGACCCCCACCCTCAACCCAACAAAGCCACTAAAGGCCCGCCAAGTATTAGGACTCTGTTCTGAGCGCACCCCAAACCGCCGAATCCAGCCAACAGGAACAACACCTACCTTGCCCGACCAAGTTATCTGACACCCCGAGGGGGCGGTTGAAGGCGAACGCCATGGGGTTAGCCTTCAAGAAGGATACGAGCTGATCCAGACGAACTGGATAGTCGTGACGGTCGTGCTGGGGACACGCCCGGAACAAATGATCACGAGTTTGGGTATGGTGGCCGCACTCGCAACTGGAGGATTCGGGGATGTTGAATCGAGAGTAGTACTCCCCAATGGGAGCATGGTTGGTGATGGCGCGAGTGACCCTGGTAAAGAGAGTCAGGTCGCCGCCTGCAGCTTGAAGCCAGGGACCGCCTCGTTTGGCCCATGGTTCGAGTCGACCCCCATCGAGGTCAGTGAGCGACAAAAATTGTCACCCTGAGTACGAAGGTTGCTGGAACAACTCCTGCCAGCCTTCCCCGGGATTATCGTCAGCTGCTTTGCGCAGCGCCACCAGTGAGTGTGGCGTGTTAGGCCCCACCGCTACAGAGAGCTCAGTCGCCATGAGATGAGCTTGATAGTGTATGCCCCACTTCAGAGAGGATGGGACATGATGAAGGGAGATGTGGCGGCCAGGGCCCCTGGTCCACCACTCTGTAAGGGCGCGGATCACAGCCAAGGAATGACCCTGGCCGGAATGCACGGAGGCATCAAGCAGACTCCCCAAAGCCTTGGTGGAATCCGACAAGATAACAATGTAGTCACAGTTGTCCATGGCACAAGCCCGGACAATTGCAGTACGAAGGGAATAGAGCTCCGCATCCTCTGCAAGAGCACTCCCAGCCACATAGCGAGATGCATACACCTCAACTCCCTGGCGAAAGACAAGCGAAGCTGCAATAGCCTGCTTGTTCTGGTCAGTGGGGCGACTACCATCGCCGACACAGATCAGAGTGGATGGTTCCCACTTCGAGGCCTCCCAGAAGCGGTCTAACCATTCGCGCCGGAGCCCAACCTTATCCTTGGGTGCCGGAGTGATATCAAAGTGAATTCCATGATGTAACTCAAGGAATCGCCCGCCTGGACGAGCCTCTGGAGCAAAGGGCTCCAGCGGCTCGCTGACTACATGGAGCATGTCATCGACGTCCATAACCATACCCCGCACCTTAGCGCGTTGTGGGGCAGTCATAAAGGCAGCAGAGCGAGGGTGAGGAGTCGCTCTTTGGAAAAGGGCGCACTCAGAAGAGAGCGCACCGGGTGAGTGTCCGAGAGGGCCACCATGCGCAGAACGCCGACTGCAGCAGCACGTTTCAGGACTAAGTTGATAGGGACCAGGCCAGCAAGGGCCTCAATCCCTCCAGCTGGAGAGGTGCGGAATGCACCGGTAATCCAGAGCGCAGCATGACGTTGCATGCTGGTCAGGAGTTTAATGGTTCCCTGGCACTTAGCGCCTTCATCCTTCTTTCCCACAAACCACCACCATCGCAAAACGTCGATACCTCGCAACACTGCAATTTTTCTCCACAACCTGGATCTGGTTCTTGGATAGCTGTTTACAGTTATTCGAGTGTGTACGCACCTTTAGTGCAAGTCGATGGCCGATCGATCATCATCTGCGCCCAAGCGCCCACCCTTTCTGCCTCTGGCGGGCGTATTCCACCCGTCGGAGCCTCGAGCACCAAATCTCCAACCCCTGAGGGGTCCTCATCCTCTCGATCGTTCGAGAGAGATATGCTTCAGCCACCCCCGCTCCTCGCGAGCGGGAGGAGTCTGAGTCTCGGTCAGCGATCCACTCGCGGGCCACTTCTCCCATTGCTTCGAGGGCTTCGTCCCCCGATGTTTCCATGGGGGAGGATGATGATACTATTCGTTTTCCTCGCCCAAGCGCTTCTCCAGAGCCGCAGCCTACTTCCCTTTCCCTCACAGGATCGTCCGGGGACTGGGTAGCTGTGGCGGAGTCACTGAAGACCATTGGTTCATTCATGATGACCAACGGCCCTTCTACTTTATCAGGGGCTGACCGCTCTGATTATGTCGGTCTCTTCACTAAGATAGTGAATTCGATCACTACTTCCCCTTGGGCCAAGGAGGCCACGGGTGTCAGTGCGCGTTCGCCGTCTCTAGATGGTCGGTCGTGCGCAACCTTATCGATTCTGACAGTTCCCTAGCGGACCTCATGTATCGAGACTAGCGAAGACTCGAGAAGGGGGGGTTGCTCCTCCCGCTCAGCCTGAGCCTTCATCTTCCCAGTCCGCCCCTCCAAAGCAGACTGGCCCCCAGCGGACCCGGCGGAGCCCCCAAGGCTCCCGCTCCTGCCCTCTCGCTCCAAGCTTCAGCCTCGCAAACAGAAGGCCAAGCTGGTTCAATATCAGAGGCCGCCCCCTCCAGGGCCCCCTCCCATTCCTCTTTCCTCCCATCCCAAGCGCTCCTTCGCCTCGAAACTCCGGACACCAGTTCCGGGGTCCTCGACCCGCGGGTCGCTTACCAATCGCTACTTTGACGGGCCGTCGCTCAAATGGCACCACAAACCTGGACCCGGGCCGCTTCAGGCCCAGGCCCAGACCCCGGTTCCGGACCCTCTCAGGGCCCGACTAGACCCCCACCCCAGCCAAGTCTAAAGGCTTGACTACGTCACGGCTGGCCCTACGCGCCGCCAAGTTCTCGTGGTGTTCAACGACCGTGCGCCGATGAACGTCATCCTGCTACTCTGGTTGATGAGATCAACCGGATGATGGCCCTCGACCGATTCGATATTCGGATCACTTCTGCAGAGCCCGCCTATCGGGGTGGGCCCTGCACACCAATCACGTACCCACGAATGATGAGATTATGCTCCTTCGTGGTGCGATCTATAATGTAGTCCAGGGCACCTCCGATGCTAATAAGGAGATGACACCCTGGGTCGGACTCCGATGTCCAAAGCCTTCCTGAAGGTTTTGGATGTCCCCTATTATACGGATGTCTTCCAGAGGACTCCACTACCATCGCCGACATTGAGAGGGCGCTCGAAAGGGCCCCTCTCTTCTCGGCGTTCCTTTTGCGGGGCATGCACGCCTCGTACGCCAATCAGCAAAGAGCTCTAAGTTCGACTGCTACTTTGAGATCTGGGATTCCCAGACTGGACGAACCGCGAAGACGCTTATCAACAAAGCTTTCGCTACAAGGACGAGCTGCTTTATGTAAAGCCAGCTGCCGCTCGACGAGGTGTCCCCATGTGCCAGCGTTGCCAGCGCTGGGGTCATCTCACCAAGGATTGTAGGGCCCACCAGCGCGCTGCGCGCGGTGTGGCGGGCCTCACGCCACTGACGAGCATCGCGCCCTCGCGCCCTGCTGCAACCGGCCTCCGCCGGATTCGGACGGTATGCGCCACCCCACTCCAGCTGGTGAGCCATGCCCCCACAAGGCCCGCTGCCCCAATTGTCGGGGCGAGCACCCTGCCACAGGACGCAATTGCAAGTTCTGGGAACACCGCTTCGATCATGATTGGATCGTGCAAATACCGCGAGGTACGTGATAAGCGCGCACTCCGGACCTTGACGTCTAACGTCCCTCCCCTAGCTCGATAATGAGAAGAAAGGAGGACGTTAGAATTATTTCGTACAATTGTAACCAGAACTTTGGTCATATCGATGTACTTCTGACCGTCTAAAAGACTCTTTTGACGTTATTTTCTTGCAAGAGCCACCTTGGCGTGAGATAAGCGTGCCCCGTCTTCGAGAGATCGGAAGGTGAGGCAGTTATTGGTGCACCGAACCACCCTGATTGGAAGGTAATGGTTCGGCCTGACCCCACTGGGCTCCGGCCACGCGTTCTGACCTACGTTTCGACGAGGCTGAACCCCTGGCGCCCCGCTATGCGACGCGATCTTATAGATCATCGTGATATCATGGCGGTATCTCTGTTTACCGGAGACACCGTTGTTAACTTACTGAATGTGTATTCGGAGATAAGCACACAGCTATCGACTTGCTCACTGAGCAGGCCGACTTTCTCCAATGTTTCATTACATGGGGGGCGACTTCAACTGTCACTCGAATAAGTGGGACCCTGGGTCCTGCATCATCGGACGACAGCCAATAACCTGCTGAATACGGCAGCTACACTGGGTTGATTCTTTCTCTCCCAGTCAATCCGGGCCCACTCACATCCCTGGCAACCCATCTCAACGAGAGTCGGTCATCGACCTCATCTTCGTTCAACCTACGAGGAGCTGTCTGCAGGCACTCGGAGAGGGAACTTTGGCGCGGGCCATCGGACCATGTTCCGTTGGCCTGTTCTATTTCTGTCGCTCCGGCGGCAGCAACTGTTCCGATGCGCTCACTGCCACCGGATCAATTGGATGACTTCGTGTTGTCCATCATTGAGAAGCTTCAGGGCATTGATCCCTTGGCGCCGATCACCACACCGGATCAGGTGAGGCTGTGTCTTCGGATGTGGCTTCTGCCTTCTCGGATGCTTGGCGAAAGTATTCCAAGACGATTCGTATCTCCCCTCACTCCCGTCCTGGTGGGACGATTCCTGTGAGGATTCCTTCGATGCTTATCAGCGGGATAACTCCCGCGATAACCATAAAATTTTCGCAGAGCTGTCAAAGCTGCTAAGCGCAAGTTCTTTGATGAACGCATCACTGAAGTTGCTACTACTAATAAGCGCCCCTGGGATCTCATGAATTGGATCCAGCAGCGCAAGTTACCACCTCCGAGGCTATCCAATTCAACGGACAGCCTGCCATGATATGCCCTCCCTCTGGGACGCCCTTCATGGCACGTACAACTCGGCCTCTGACCGACGTACGACATTAGTGGTCTCACCTCCCTCCTGATATGGAAGTGCGAGAGTGGACCACCTTTTCACTGTTGGAATTGAGGGAGGCCTTGGCATCCTGCTCCAACAACTCGGCGCCGGGTCCTGATCATATCAAGTGGTCACACCTTAAGGCGATTATTCGCGACGAACACTGTCTTCAGGTGTTCGTGCAGTTGGCTAACGCCTGCCTTCGGGTTGGGTATTGGCCGACTCATTTCAAGGAGTCCTTGTCGGTTATTATTCCTAAACCGAACAAGCCCTCATATTCCACGCCTAAGGCGTTCAGGCCCATTGTGCTCCTGAACACCCTTGGCAAATTGGTTGAGAAGATGCTTTCCAACCGCATTCAATTCGATGCTGTCAAGCACGATATTTTTCACCCCAATCAACTCGGTGGAGTGCGTCAGCGCTCCACTGAGGATGCAGGCTTGCTCCTCACGCACTTAGTGCGTGCCGGGTGGGCTCGCGGCTTAAAGACAAGTGTCATCGCGTTCGACGTGGCACAGTTCTTTCCCTCTCTCAATCACGAAGTGCTGATTGCGATTCTTAGGAAGCAGGGCTTCCCTCCCAACGTGGTGGAATTCTTTTCATCATACCTTGTCGGCCGCTCCACATCTTATGCTTGGAACGGTTTTCAATCTGACCCCCGGCAAGCTGATGTCGGGGTGGGGCAGGGCTCTGCTTTGTCCCCGGTTCTTTCGGCACTCTTCCTCGCACCAGTGCTAAAACTTTTCATGCAGAATGCGTCTGTTTCAGACACCACTCTGCTTTCTTATGTCGATGATGGCACACTAATTGTGCAGTCAAAGACCCTCGATGCCAACTGCATAGCCCTGAAAAGGTCCTATGCGGTGATCTTCGAACTCTTCACAAAGTTCGCCCTCGCTCTTGAGCACGACAAAACGGAGTTATTCCATTTTGATCGTTCTCACTCGAGTTCAATCCGTCCATGGATCTAGGGTATGCCCCCTACACTCGGGACAAACGTCTGACGCCCAAGCCGTTCTGGCGGTACTTGGGCTTCTTCTTTGACCGGAAATTGACATTCCACGAGCATGTCCGGTACTATTCTACCAAGTCCTTCACCACCGTTAAGGCGATGAGGATGCTTGGTAACTCATCCAGGGGGCTTACGCCCATGCAAAAGCGACTGCTTTACAGGTCGTGTGTGTTGCCTATTGCGACATACGGCCTCCGATTGTGGTTCTTCCAGGGCGCTAAGTGCCAGGGGACCATCAAACTTCTGACCAGCATGCAGCGTCATGCTGCGCTCTGGATTACTGGTGCATTCCGCACCTCCCCAACTGGAGGGATCGAGGCTCTCGCTGGCCTGGTCCCTATCAACTTAGTCCTGAAACGCGCTGCTGCAGTCGGTGTTCTGCGTATGGCGGCCCTCTCGGACACACATCGGTGCGCTCTCTTCTGAGTGCGCCTTTCTCCAAAAGAGCGACTCCTCACCCTCGCTCTGCTGCCTTTATGACTGCCCCACAACGCGCTAAGGTGCGGGGTACTGTTATGGACGTCGATGACACGCTCCATGTCGTCAGCGAGCCGCTGGAGCCTTTTGCTCCGGAGGCTCATCCAGGAGGGCGATTCCTTGAGTTACATCATGGAATTCGCTTTGATATCACTCCGGCACCCAAGGATAAGGTTGGGCTCCGGCGCGAATGGTTAGACCGCTTCTGGGAGGCCTCGAAGCGGGAACCGTCCACTCTGGTCTGTGTCGGCGATGGTAGTCGCCCCACTGACCGGAACAAGCAAGCTATTGCAGCCTCGCTTGTCTTTCACCAGGGAGCTGAGGTGCATGCATCTCGCTACGTGGCTGGGAGTGCTCTGGCAGAAGATGCCGAGCTTTACTCTCTTCGTACTGCCATTGTCCGGGCTTGTGCCATGGACAACTGCGACTACATTGTTATCATGTCGGATTCCACCAAGGCTTTGGGGAGTCTGCTTGATGCTTCCGTGCATTCCGGCCAGGGTCATTCCTTGGCTGTGATCCGCGCCCTTACAGAGTGGTGGACCAGGGGCCCTGGCCGCCACATCTCCCTTCATCATGTCCCATCTTCTCTGAAGTGGGGCATACACTATCAAGCTCATCTCATGGCGACTGAGCTTTCTGTGTCGGTGGGGCCTAACACGCCACACTCACTTGCGGCGCTGCGCAAAGCAGCTGACGATAATCCCGGGGAAGGCTGGCAGGAGTTGTTCCAGCAACCTTCGTATTCAGGGCGACAATTTTTGTCACTCACCGACCTCAACGGAGGTCGTCTCGAACCACGGGCCAAACGAGGCGGTCCCTGGCTTCAAGCTGCCGGCGGCGACCTGACCCTATTCACAAGGGTCACTCGCGCCATCACCAACCATGCTCCCATCGGGGAGTATTACTCTCGATTCAATATCCCTGAATCCACCAGTTGCGAGTGCGGCTTCCATACCCAATCTCGCGACCACTTATTTCGGACGTGTCCCCAGCACGACCGTCACGACTATCCAGTGCGTCTGGATCAGCTCGTTTCCTTTTGAAGGCTAATCCTACGGCATTCGCCTTCAACCGCCCCCCTCGGGGTGTCGGATAACTTGGTCGGGCAAGGTAGGTGTTGTCCTGTTGTCTGGATTCGCGGTTTGGGGTGTGCTCAGAACAGGGTCCTAATACTCGGCGGGCTTCGGCTTTGCTGGGTTGAGGGTGGGGGTCTGGGTTCTGGAGCTTCGGCGCTATCGACAGACAAGTGTGACCCCCTGCTTCGGCGCCCCGAAATGGTCTGCCTTCAGTGGCTAACTCAGTATGCACGCATCCTGGGCTGTCGGGTTTGGATGGCGGGCCCCCTTCCGGTGCCCTTCTTTTACTTTGTTGGACCCCTCCCTCGGTCGGGGCATCAACGAGAGTACGGGCCCATTGTTTTATGGTCCTAAGTTGGCCCGCGGAGCCAGTCTCGCACTAGGCGTAGTTTAATGGTAGATTACTTCGGGTGTATGTATATCTGCGACCGGACTGCTTTCGCGCACCGGTATATAAATCCTTGATTTAAAAAAAAAAAAAAAAAGGCACTTAGCGCCTTGGAAGAACCACAAGCGAAGGCCGTATGTGCGATAGGCAGCACACAAGACCTGTAAAGCAGACGCTTTTGCATGGGCGTAAGCCCCTAGATGAGTTACCAAGCATCCGCATCGCCTTAACGGTGGTGAAGGACTTGGTGGAGTAATACCGGACATGTTGTGAAATGTCAGTTTCCGGTCGAAGAAGAAACCCAAGTACCGCCAAAATGGCTTGGGCGTCAGACGTTTGTCACGGGTGTAGGGAGCGTACCCAGATCCATGGACGGATTGAACTCCGAGTGAGAACAATCAAAATGGAATAACTCTGTTTGTCGTGCTCAAGAGCGAGGGCGAACTTTGTGAAGAGTTCGAAAATCACTGCATAGGACCTTTTCAAGGCTAAGCAGTTGGCGTCAAGGGTCTTTGACTGCACAATGAGGGTGCTGTCATCGACGTAGGAGAGCAGAGTGGTATCAGAGACCGACTCATTCTGCATGAAAAGCTTCAACACTGGTGCGAGGAAGAGTGCCGAAAGTACCGGGGACAAAGCAGAGCCCTGCCCCACCCCGACATCGGCTTGTCGGGGGTCAGATTGAAAACCGTTCCAGGCATACAACGTGGAACGGCTGACCAGGTATGATGAAAAGAATTCCACCACGTTAGGAGGGAAGCCCTGCTTCCTGAGGATCGCAATCAGCACTTCATGATTGAGGGAAGGGAAGAACTGTGCCACGTCGAAGGCGATGACACTGGTCTTTAAGCCGCGAGCCCACCCTGCACACACCAGGTGCGTGAGGAGCAAGCCTGCTGTTAGAAGGACTGAAGTCCAGAGTTAAGAACTAACTAAATACAAGGAGAAACTATGTACTACTCACCTGAAGTCCAGAGTTAAGAACTAAGGACTTCAGGAGGACTTAGCTACAATGTAACTACTCTGTGACATGTAACATATCATGTGAGAGTCACTCTAACATACCCCCATGACTGAACATGTCTCTAAGTCTACAAACAAGAAAGAAAGAGAAAAACAAGACAAGAAAAGATCTAAGATAACACACCCATTGATTCTCTGCAAAAGTGAACTTTGGGAGCAGAGAGAGACTTTGTCAAAGAGTCTGCAATCATGTCTGCTGTTGGAATGTAATCTGGAACAATCACACCTTCTTCAACCTTGTCCCTGAGCCAAAAATGTCGAAGATCAAGTTGCTTCATCCTCCCATGATGTTCTGGATTCTTTGCAACTGTGATTGCACTTTGGTTGTCCATTTTGAGGGTTGAAGGTCCAGTAGCCAAATAACCAAATTCACCAAGGATGTTCCTCAACCAGGCAATCTCTTTACCAGCTTCAACTGCTCCAAGGTACTCTGCTTCAGTGGTGGAAAGTGCAACAAGAGTTTGCAACTTAGAATACCAACTGATAGCTCCTCCAGCCATGATTGAGACATAACCAGCTGTTGATCATCCTGAATCAATGCAGTCACCATGTGAAGCATCAGTGTACATTACAAAGGGTTCAGACATCGAATTGGTGCCAGAGTAAGTCAGCTTGTACTCCAAAGTTCCTTTGATATAGCAAAGCAGGTGTTTGAGAGCCTGCCAGTGCTTGAAACCAGGATTGGAGTTGTAGCGAGCCAAAAAGCCCACAGAGTAAGCAATATCAGGCGGCCCTCTCGGACACTCACCCAGTGCGCTCTCTTCTGAGTGCGCCCTTCTCCAAAAGAGCGACTCCTCACCCTCGCTCTGCTGCCTTTATGACTGCCCCACAACGCGCTAAGGTGCGGGGTACTGTTATGGACGTCGACGACACGCTCCATGTAGTCAGCGAGCCTTTGGAGCCTTTTGCCCCAGAGGCTCGTCCAGGCGGGCGATTCCTTGAGCTACATCATGGAATTCGCTTTGATATCACTCCGGCACCCAAGGATAAGGTTGGGCTCCGGCGCGAATGGTTAGACCGCTTCTGGGAGGCCTCGAAGCGGGAACCATCCACACTGATCTGTGTCGGCGATGGTAGTCGCCCCACTGACCGGAGCAAGCAGGCTATTGCAGCTTCGCTTGTCTTTCGCCAGGGAGTCGAGGTGCATGCATCTCGCTACGCGGCGGGGAGTGCTCTTGCAGAGGATGCGGAGCTTTACTCCCTTCGTACTGCGATTGTCCGGGCTTGTGCCATGGACAATTGTGACTACATTGTTATCTTGTCGGATTCCACCAAGGCTTTGGGGAGTCTGCTTGATGCCTCCGTGCATTCCGGCCAGGGTCATTCCTTGGCTGTGATCCGCGCCCTTACAGAGTGGTGGACCAGGGGCCCTGGCCGCCACATCTCCCTTCATCATGTCCCATCTTCTCTGAAGTGGGGCATACACTATCAAGCTCATCTCATGGTGACTGAGCTTTCCGTAGCGGTGGGGCCTAACACGCCACATCACTTGCCTCTTGCGCAAAGCAGCAGACGATAATCCGGGGGAGGGCTGGCAAGAGTTGTTCCAGCAACCCTCGTATTCAGGGCGACACTTTTTGTCACTCACCGACCTCGACGGGGGTCGACTCGAACCACGGGCCAAACGAGGCGGTCCCTGGCTTCAAGCTGCAGGCGGCGACCTGACCCTCTTTACAAGGGTCACTCGCGCCATTACCAACCATGCTCCCATTGGGGAGTACTACTCTCGGTTCAACATCCCTGAATCCACCAGTTGCGAGTGCGGCCACCATACCCAAACTCGTGATCACCTATTCCAATCGTGTCCCCAGCACGATCGTCACGACTATCCAGTTCGTCTGGATCAGCTCGTATCTTTCTTGAAGGCTAACCCCACAGCGTTCGCCTTCAACCGCCCCCCTCGGGGTGTCGGATAACTTGGTCGGGCAAGGTAGGTGTTGTTCCTGTTGGCTGGATTCGGCGGTTTGGGGTGCGCTCAGAACAGGGTCCTAATACTTGGCGGGCTTCGGCTTTGCTGGGTTGAGGGTGGGGGTCTGGGCTCTGGAGCTTCGGCGCTATCGACAGACAAGTGTGACCCCCCGCTTCGGCGCCCCGAAATGGTCTGCCTTCAGTGGCTAACTCAGTATGCGCGCATCCTGGGCCGTCGGGTTTGGCTGGCGGGCCCCCTTCCGGTGCCCTTCTTTCACTTTGTTGGACCCCTCCCTTCGGCGGGGCATCAACGAGAGTACGGGCCCATTGCTTTATGGGCCTAAGTTGGCCCGCGAGAGCCAGTCTCGCACTAGGCGTAGCTTAATGGTAGATTACTTCGGGTGTATGTATATCTGCGACCGGACTGCTTTCGCGCACCGGTATATAAATCTTTGATTTAAAAAAAAAAAAAAAAAAAAAAAAGTAAGCAATATCAGGTCGAGTCATGGTGGCCAAATACTGAAGAGAGCCAACTGCAGACAGGTAAGGAATGGTTGCCATTTCTTGTTCCTCCTCAGGAGTGGAAGGGGACATAGAATGAGAAAGTTGGAGCTTGGGAGGAAGAGGGGTTTTGACAGGATGACATTTAGACATACCATACTTCTCAAGCATGTCCAGGATGAACTGGTGCTGGTGGAGTGTTATAGTGTACTTGGGGCGGTCTCTGCCAATGCCAATACCTAGTAGGAACCGAGTTGGGCCTAAATTGCGACATTTGAAGTAGGAAGAAAGTTGGGCAATGGTGGACTCAATAGCAGACTGGGATTTTGAAGCAAGGGTGATATCATCAATGTAGATAGGCATAATGATGCGAACTTCAGAGTTGGAGTAGATATAGACAGATCTATCAGCTTGAATTCGCTTGAAGCCCATTTCCTCCAGAACTCCATGTAACTTCTTGTTCCACTGTCTGGCTGCCTGTTTGAGTCCATAGAGCGATTTGCGAAGTCTGCAGACTGCATTGGGTCCTCCTAGATGAAAGCCTTCAGGTTGCTTCATATAAATCTCCTCATCCAAGTCACCATTGGGAAAGGCAGAGGTGATGTCAAGAGAGTGGAGTTCTAGATCCTCAATGGCTGCCAATGCTAAAATCAAGCGCAGCGTTGCAGGGCGGAAGGTAGGTGCAAAGATCTCATTGTAGTCGATTCCTGGACGTTGTGAGTACCCTTTGGCAACAATTCGCGCTTTGAATCGCTCAATTGAACCATCAGCATTGTGTTTGACTTTGAACACCCAACCAGATCCAATTGCCTTTTGACCTTCAGGAAGATCCATAATTTCCCAAGTGTTATTCTCAACCAAGGAGTTGTACTCCTGTGTTGCAGCTTCACGCCATTGAGCTCCCAGAGGTGTCTTTAGTGCGTGTGTAAAGGAACGAGGTGTAGCATCATTTCCAGCAGCCAGAGCACCTTCTAAATCATCTTCATCATCTTCTGCCTCTTCAATTGCTTTAGAGAGCGGTTTGATCTTCCACCATTCACCAGGGGGTCTAATAACACGAGTAGTGCGCCTAAGTGGCTGTGGAGTTGCAGGAGGCTGTATCTGAGCAGGAGGTGGTGGAGGCGAAGGAGTGTGAGGTGGTGGAGGGATTTCTGGACTAGGAGTGCGCTCAGGTGGTAATTTGGGAACTGGATCAACTTGGGGCTCATCTGGCTTCATATTTGTATCCAAATCATCATCCTCCCCCCAGACCTCGAGTGGTGGTGCAAGGGGTGCAGGAACAGCATTAGGAGCAGGGAGAACCAGTGGGAGAGGTGAACCAGATGATTTGAAACCAGGACCAATGCCAGGAAATGACCTTTCATCAAACTCAGCTCTTTCAGAGATGATAAACTTCTTTGTGGTTGGATTGTAGAACTGCCAGCCTTTGTATCCAGTAGGGTAGCCCACAAAGATGCACTTCTCCATGTGAGGTCCAAGAGGGGTTCGCTTGTCCTTCTGAATAAAGACATAGGCTAAGCATCCCCAAACTCTGAAATGCGAAATGTCTGGTTTCTGGTGGTTCCAGGCTTCATAAGGTGTTGAATCAGAGAGAGTGGATGTAGGGATGCGATTCCAGACATGTATCATTGTTGCGAGTGCATAGGCCCAGAACCAAAGGGGCAGGCCAGCTTCAAAGAGCATTGCTGAGATATCAGACATAGTTCTGTTTGCTCTCTCTGCTACTCCATTCTGTTGTGGCCTATTCCTGGTGCTGTATCGCCTAATTATCCCACAACTGTCTGTAAATGCGATAAACTCCTTAGACATGTATTCCCCAGCTTTATCGTCCTGTAATGCTTTGATTTTTGCATCCAATTGGTTCTCTGCCCATGCTTTGAACTGTTTGAAGGCTGTAAATGTTTCGCTCTTTCGCTTTAGAAGGTAGGCAGCTCGGAGTGAAGTGCAGTCATCAATATAAGTGACCCAGTACCTATAGCCCTCAGGAGTTGGAGTACGAATGGGGCCATGCAGATCTGAGTGTACAAGCTCTAGAGGCTTGGTAGCTCTGCTGGGTGAAGTTGGGAAAGGATTGGAACGCATCTTGCCTGCTAAACAAGGCTCACAAACTAAGTCAGGCTTTTCCTTCAAATCCAGAGTCATTCCAGTCACCAGACCATTTCTGTGCATTTTAGAGATGTCTGCATGATTGTGGTGACAACAGCGACGATGCCAGAGTGTAGGAGTAAGTGGTAGCATCGAAACCCAGTGTGCAGACTCTTGACTAAGTGCGGTGCGTCCTCCCAGAATTGCAGAGTTGTTGGACTTCAAGGGAGCACAGAATAGGGTCTCATTTTGCAGATTGAAGGCCATTTGCTCTGAATTGATGTGAATCTCAAAGCCCTTTACTCTGACAAGGTATAGGCATGAGAGAAGGTTTGATTGAAGTGCTGGTACATGAAGGACTCTAGAAAACTCTACTGGATGCATTGCCTGACCTCTAATAACTGGGTGAAACACCACAGTTCCAATTCCTGCTGAACTAACAATGCTGCCATCTGCTAACTTCACCCCAGTGCGAAAGGGAATGTAATTGCGCATCCAATGACGATGTGGGGTCATATGAGATGTGGCACCTGTGTCTGCAGTCCAGTCATTATAGCAGGTGGGAGTGAGGTAGAAGAGCGATGACTTGCATTTCCAGCGAATTCAGTCACTCCTGACGAAGATGTGAGTCTGTGGAGGCAGCTGCAGCTGCAGCCTTCGCTTTTCGCACTTTTGGTGGCTTATTGGCCCAGATAGTGCGCTTGTTGGTTGCATACTCTGCTCCTCGCTTGTATGCATCGCAATCCTTGATTCCATGTGCTGGGTCATTGCAGAAGATGCAGGGACGCTTCCCAGAGTCAGAGGAAGCAGCCAGAGCGCTCCCAACTGATATAGCATCATTTGCACGTCGTTTGCGTTGTATATCCTCTGTAACAAATGCAGCTTGAAGAGTAGACTTGGAGAGGGAGTCCTTGAGCAGTAGAGATGACACAAATGCGCTGTATTCATCAGGGAGCGCCCTAATGAGTGCCATGCAAGCCAACTCCTCATCCAGCTTCTCCAGAGTGAAATCCTTCGTCTGAGGTCTCTAATTTGCTGCAGAGCAGTGTCAACTCAATTGAGAAGGGCCTGCAGTGATTCCTCCTCTAATTTGAGGTCATCATAGGCATTGAACCTAGAACCTGGCTTCTTCTGCAAATGGATGTCCTCCAAAGCCTTCCACATTGCCACTGGATCGTCTCTGATTCCATTAAAATGCACCCTCTGTGGTGCCTCCACCATCAAGAACAGTATCCCAGCTGCCTTGTCTGCTTTCTGCTCCCAAATCTCCACTTTTTCAAGGTCTGAGTCGGTGGGTGAGGTTGAAATTCTGGGCTTAGCTTGCTTAGCAGACACTATGCGCCACAGGCCAGTTGCGCGGAACCAGGCCTCCATTTCACCGTTCCAGGTGCCATAGTTGGTGTCAGAGAGTTTGTGGAAGGTAGGAGTGGAGTTGGTGTTCATAGTGGGCAGAATGAGGCTGAAAAGGCGAAAAAGGCAAAGTAGTAGAGTTGATGCTTTATAGGAATAAGTGTTGATTGTGAATGACGAGGTGATCGAATGAGGATGCAATGAAGCAGGCACGTCAAGGGTGTGACTCGTAACAGATAGTCCACATTGCAAAGAATGCGGCAAGAGCGTAGGCGAGGAAATGCGCAAAGATGAACGAAGTGCTGATCTCACTGAGTTGAGATGCAAGACAATCTTCGATGATAACTCGAGGACCAGCAGTTGGAACGATGTGAAACGAGGCAACGTGAATAGCGGTAATACCAGTACTCAGTATGCGAAGTTGTGAATGTGTGCGAGAACGAATGGGCACGTTGTGAAGCGAAGTTGAATTGAGTCCTAATGGTCAAATTGAAGAAACGCAGTTTGCAGTTTGTCCGGGTAGCTATCTGCGTATAACTGCGTAGGCGTGGCCGGGAACGTGTATGCGTGTGTGTATCGAAGTTGCGAAGCGGCAATCTGCTAGAGTGCAAAGGAAATGAATAGAGTTGATTCCTGCAGTCTCAGATGCCGGGGCCCATAACCTGTTAGAAGGACTGAAGTCCAGAGTTAAGAACTAACTAAATACAAGGAGAAACTATGTACTACTCACCTGAAGTCCAGAGTTAAGAACTAAGGACTTCAGGAGGACTTAGCTACAATGTAACTACTCTGTGACATGTAACATATCATGTGACGTGAGTCACTGTCTAACCACCCTGCACGCACCAGGTGGGAGGCCTCAGTGGACGCACACCCCGGATAGGGTGAAAAAAAAAAAAAAAAAAAATTGAGGGGGGGGGGGGGGGGGGGGGGGGGGGGGGGCACCACCGGAGGGTTGGATGAGGGTGGTGGGTGACCACTTAATATGATCAGGACCGGCGCTGAGTTGTTAGACAGGATGCCAAAGCCTCCCTCAGTTCCAACAGTGAAAAGGCAGTCCACTCTCGTACTTCCATATCGGGAAGGGAGGTGAGACCACTAATGTGTACGTTCGTCAGAGGCCGATTGTAGTGCCATGAAGGGCATCCCAGAGGGAGGGCATATCATGGCAGGGCTGCCTTAAATTGGATAGCCTCAGAGGGTGGTAACTTGCGCTGCTGGATCCAGTTCATAGATCCCAGGGGCGCTTGTTGTAGTGCAACTTCAGTGATGCGTTCATCAAAGAATTTGCGCTTAGCAGCTTTGACAGCTTTGCGGAAAATTTTATGGTTATCACGAGAGTTATCTCGCTGATAAGCATCGAAGGAATCCTCACAGAGTCATCCCACCAAGGACGGGAGTGAGGAGAATACGAATCGTCTTGGAATACTTTCGCCAAGTATCTGAGAAGGCGAGCCATGTCCGAAGACACAGCCTCCACCTGATCCGGAGTGGTGATCGGCGTAAAGGGATCAATGCCCTTGAGCTTCTCAATGATGGACAACACGAAGTCATCCAATTGATCTGGTGGCAGTGAGCGCATCGGAACAGTTGCTGCTGCAGAGCGACAGAAATAGAACAGGCCAGCAGAACATGGTCCGATGGCCCGCACCACAGTTCCCCTCGCCGAGTGCCTGCAGACAGCTCCTCAGTAGGTTGAACGAAGATGAGGTCGATGACCGACTCTCATAGTGATGGGTTGCCAGGAATGTGGTGGGACCCGGATTGACTGGAGAGAAAGCATCAACCCCAGGGTAGCTGCTGTGTTCAGCAGGTTGTTGGCTGTCGTCCGATGATGCAGGACACCAGGGTCCCACTTATTCGAATGACAGTTGAAGTCACCCCCCATGTAATGAAACATTGGGAGAAAGTCGGCCTGCTCAGTGAGCAGTCGATAGCTGTGTGTTGTCATCAGAATACACATTCAGTAAATTAACAACAGTGTCCCCAGTAAACAGAGAAACCGCCATGATATCACGGTGATCTATAAGATCACGTCGCATAGCAGGGCGCCAGGGGTTCAGCCTCATCGAAACGTAGGTCAGAACGCGAGGCCGGAGCCCAGTGGGGTCAGGCCGAACCATTACCTTCCAATCAGGGTGGTTCGGTGCACCAATAACTGCCTCACCTTCTCGATCTCTCGAAGACGGGGCACGTGTATCTCACGCCAAGGTGGCTCTTGCAAGAAAATAACGTCAAAAGAATCTTTTAGATGGTCAGAAGTACATCGATATGACCATAATTCTGGTTACAATTGTACGAAATAATTCTAATGTCCTCCTTTCTTCTCATTATCGAGCTAGGGGAGGGACGTTAGACGTCAAGGTCCGGAGTGCGCGCTATCACGTACCTCGCGGTATTTTGCAACGATCCAATCATGATCGAAGCGGTGTTCCCAGAACTTGCAATTGCGTCCTGTGGCAGGGTGCTCGCCCCGGCAATTGGGGCAGCGGGCCTTGTGGGGGCATGGCTCACCAGCTGGAGTGGGGTGGCGCATACCGTCCGAATCCGGCGGAGGCCGGTTGCAGCAGGCGCAAGGGCGCGATGCTCATCAGTGGCGTGAGGCCCGCCACACCGCGCGCAGCGGCGCTGGTGGGCCCTACAATCCTTGGTGAGATGACCCCAGCGCTGGCAGCGCTGGCACATGGGGACACCTCATCGAGCGGCAGCTGGCTTTACATAAAGCAGCTCATCCTTGTAGCGAAAAGCTTTGTTGATAAGCGTCTTCCGGTTCGTCCAGTCTGGGAATCCCAGATCTCAAAGTAGCAGTCGAACTTGGAGCTCTTTGCTGATTGACGTACGAGGCATGCATGCCCCGCAAAAGGAATGCCAGAGAAGAGGGGGCCCTTTCGAGCGCCCTCTCAATGTCGGCGATGGTGGTGGGAGTCCTCTGGAAGACATCCGTGTAATAGGGGACATCCAAAACCTTCAGGAAGGCTTTGGACATCGGAAGTCCGACCCAGGGTGTCAACTCCTTGTTGGCATCGGCGGTGCCCTGGACAACATTATAGATCGCACCCGGAGGAGCATAAGCTCATCATCGTGGGTACGTGATTGGTGTGTAGAGCCCACCCACGATAGGCGGGCTCTGCAGAGGTGATCCGAATATCGAATCGGTCGAGAGCCATCATCCGGTTGATCTCATCAACCAGAGTAGCGAGTATGACGTTCATCGGCGCACGGTCGTTGAACACCACGAGAACTTGGCGGCGCGTAGGGCCAGCCGTGACGTAGTCAAGCCCTTTAGACTTGGCTGGGGTAGCGGGTCGAGACGGGCCCTGAGAAGGGTCCGGATCCAGGGTCAGGGCCTGGGCCTGAGGCGGCCCGGGTCCAGGTTTGTGGTGCCATTTGAGCGACGGCCCGCTCAAAATAACATTAGTAAGCGACCCGCGGGTCGAGGACCCCGGAACTGGTGGCCGGAGTTTCGAGGCGAAGGAGCGCTTGGGATGAGAGGACAGAGGAATGGGAGGGGGCCCTGGAGGGGGCGGCCTCTGATATTGAACCAGCTTCGCCTTCTGTTTACGGGGCTGAAGCTTGGTGCGAGAAGGAGCGGGAGCGGGAGCCTTGGGGGGCTCCGCAGGGTCCGCTGGAGGGCCAGTCTGCTTTGGAGGGGCGGACTGGGAAGATGAAGGCTCAGGCTGAGCGGGAGGAGCAACCCCCCCTTCTCGAGTCTTCGCTAGGTCTCGATACATGAGGTCCGCTAGGGAACTGTCAGAATCGATGAGATTGCGAACGACCGACCATCTAAGAGACGGCGATCGTGCGCTGACACCCGTGGCCTCTTGGCCCAAGGGGAAGTATTGATCGAGTTCACTATCTAGTGAAGAGACCGACATAATCAGAGCGATCTGCCCCTGATAAAGTAGAAGGGCCGTTGGACATCATGAATGAACCAATGGTCTTCAGTGACTCCGCCACAGCACCCAGTCCCCCTCCGATCCTGTGAGGGAAAGGGCAGTAGGCTGCGGCTCTGGAGAAGCGCTTGGGGAGGAAAACGAACGGTGTCATCATCCTCCCCCATGGAAACATCGGGGGACGAAGCCCTCGAAGCAATGGGAGTAGTGGCCCGCGAGTGGATCGCTGACCGAGACTCAGTCTCCTCCCGCTCGCAAGGAGCGGGGGTGGCTGAAGCGTATCTCTCTCGAACGGATCGAGAGGACGAAGAACCCTCAGGGGTTGGAGATTTGGAGCTCGAAGCTCCGACGGGTGGAATACGCCCGCCAGAGGCAGAAAGGGTAGGGCGCTTGGGCGGACGATGACGATGATCGGACATCGATTGCACTAAGGTGCGTACACACTTGAATAACTGTAAACAGCTATCCAAGAACCAGATCGCAGGTTGTGGAGAAAATTGCGGTGTTGCGAGGTATCGACGTTTTGCGATGGTGGTGGTCTGTGGGAAAGAAGGATGTGCTCTGAATGCTCCCATCCATACAAATCATCTGCAGGAAATGTTGGACAACACAATGATCCTGCATCTGTTGCTGGATTGGATGAAACAAACTCAGATATTCCTGTATTGACTGGAGATGATGCAGATAACTCTGTGCAGTATACTGAAGAAGAGAGACGGGCTCATGCTCGCAGGCAAAGAAGGCATGATGAAGAAATGGAGGTTGATGATTACAAACCTGTGAAGATGGTAGTGGTGGATGGGATTGTGATGGGCCCAACTGTAAGTTGACTTTACAAATCTAGGTGAATTAGTTAGATTGATGAACATTTGATGTTTAGCATTGTGCATATGACAATTGTACAGAGGAGCTCCAGAATGCACGTGGTGGTGCATTTTGCATTCAGCATAAGACTGCATATGGGAATGTATGTCGCATGTGGACATGTGGAAATCAGAGGGTTGCTGGAACACTTGCTTGTGCAACTCACCAAGGTGTATGGAAGAAGTACAAGCAGGATCACAACCATGCTGCCTATTCTGGTGTGCGTTGACTACTTCAGCGGATTGATGAAAACCTTCCATGGCAACAGCGGGGACCCCAACCAGCAGCACGTGCACATGACAATAATGAAGATGATGATGATCCACCACCTCGTGCCCATTTCTTTGGCTCATCCAAGTTCTATTGTGTTGAGACAGTGTGTGCACCATGTGGAGTTGTGATTGCTTGGACCAAATTTGACAAGTCAGAGTCACCAACATGCATTCTCAACTTTCTGCAGTCTATTTTTCCAACAGCAGAATCACGACCTGGTTATGTTTGCATTGACAAGGCATGCCGAGTGCTGTGAACTGCTATTGCAAATGGGACATGGAGGACAATTTGGAAGGATACAACCTGATTTGTTGTTGATGCATATCATTATCGCAATCATCGATTGACAGACTTCCTATGCAGAAAGTGGTGCAATCCTGCACCATTGAATGGGTCTGCACCTAATCTGGTTCAGATTGCATATGACAAGAATGGGAGACTTTGTTTACAGAGGGCATACAACACAGAGGCCTCTGAGCAGCTGAATGCATGGTTGGGTGGATTTGAGTCAATTTTGAAGCAGATGAAAATTGGGAACTTTGACTGGTTTTTGCATACTATGATGTTCTATCATACACAGCAAGTAATTGCAAAGCAGAAGAAGAAGGAGAAAGTTGTGAACATGCAGCAAGAGGAAGAAGAGGAGGAGGAAGATGATGATGATGATGATGAGGGCCCAGCAAGGCATTGGAATTTGAATGATAATGCTGATGAGATAGTTGATTAAGATGAACAAAGTGCATGAAAATAACATGAAATATATAACACAGTGTAGAAATAAAAAGTAAAGGTAAAAAGCAGAAGTGTATCATAGTGTATATATTTAACCAAGTTGTTTGAATTGTGTAACTTGACATGTAATAAAGAGGCTGAATTCCAGTATGACTCTGTTCTGACAGTATAACTCCGGTATGACTCCAGTATGACTCCAGTATGACTCCAGTATGGCTCCAGTATGGCTCCGGTACTTAAGTGGACTCCGGTTAGACTCCAGTTGGACTCTGGCAGACTCCAGTTGGACTCCGGTAGACTCCAGTTGGACTCCAGTAGACTCCATTGGAGTCCAGTGGATTGGAGACGGATGTAAGTCTTAAGGTAAAGTGCTCCTTCTTTCCCACAAACCACCACCATTGCAAAACATCGATATACTCGCAACGCCACAACTTTCTTCAACAACCTGCGATCTGGTCCTTGGATAGTGTTTATCACTATTCGAGTGTGTATGCACCTTTAGTGCAAGTCGATGGCCGAGCGATCATCATTGTCCACACCCAAGTGCCCTTCTCTCTCTGCCTCTGGTGGGCATTTACCATCCATTGGAGCTTCAAGTACCAAGTCTCCAACCCCTGAGGGTTCCTCGTCCTCTCGATCTGCTCGAGAGAGATATGCTTCATCCACCCCTGCTCCTCGTGAGTGGGAGGAGGCTGAGTCTCGGTCAGTGATTCACTTGCAGGCCACTACTCCCATTGCTTTGAGGGCTTCATCCCTTGATGTTTCCATGGGGGAGGATGATGATACTGTTCGTTTTCCTCTCCCAAGCACCTCTCCAGAGCTGGAGCCTACTGCCCTTTCCCTCACAGGAACAGATGGGGACTGGGCTGCTGTGGTGGAGTCACTGAGGACCATTGGTTCATTTATGATGACCAACGGTCCTTCTACTTTATCAAGGGCAGATCACCCTGATTATGCCGGCCTTTTCACTAGGATAGTGAATTCAGTCACTTCTTCCCCTTGGGCCAAGGAGGCCACGGGTGTCAGCGCATGATCGCTGTCTCTTAGATGGTCAATCGTCCATAACCTTATCGATTCTGACAGTTCCTTAGTGGACCTCATGTATCAAGACCTAGCGAAGACTCGAGGGGGAGCCACTGCTCACCCCCCCCGAGCACTCATCTTCCCAGACTGCCCCTCCAAAGCAGACTGGCCCCCCAGCAGACCCTGAGGAGCCTCCCAAGGCACCCGCTCCTGCCCCTTCTCATACCAAGCTCCAGCCTCGCAAACAGAAGGCCAAGCTGGTCCCATACCAGAGGCCACCCCCCCCAGGGCCCCCTCCCATTCCTCTCTCCTCCCATCCCAAGCGCTCCTTCACCTCAAAACTCCGGACACCAGTTCTGGGGTCCTCGACCTGTGGGTCACTTACTAATCGCTATTTTGAGCAGGCAGTCACTCAAATGGCACCACAAACCTGGTCCCCGGTCCCGGACCCTCTCAGGGCCTGTCTAGACCCTCTACCCCAGCCAAGTCTAAAGGGCTGGACTATGTTACAGCAGGCCTGACATGCCGCCAAGTTCTCATGGTGTTCAATGACTGTGTGCTGATGAACGTCATACTCGCTACGCTGGTTGATGAGGTCAACCAGATGATGGCCCTCGATCGATTCGACATTCAGATCACTTCTGCAGAGCCCACCTATCGCAGGTGGGCCCTGCACACCAATCACGTACCCACAACTGATGAGCTTATGCTCCTTCGGGGTGCAATCTATAATGTTGTCCAAGGCACCTCCGATGCTAATAAGGAGTTGACGCCTTGGGTTGGACTACCGATGTCCAAAGCCTTCCTGAAGGTTTTGGATGTCCCCTATTACACAGACATCTTTCAGAGGACTCCTACCTCCATTGCCGACATTGAGAGAGTGCTCGAAAGGGCCCCTCTCTTCTCGGGCATTCCTTTTGTGGGGCATGCATGCCTCGTATGTCAATTGGCAAAGAGCTCTAAGTTCAACTGCTACTTTGAGATCTGGGACTCCCAGACTGGATGAACTGTGAAGATGCTTATCAATAAGGCTTTTTGCTACAAGGATGAGCTGCTTTATGTAAAGCCAGCTGCTGCCCGATGAGGTGTCCCCATGTGCCAGTGCTGCCAGCACTGGGGTCATCTCACCAAGGATTGTAGGGCCCACCAGCGCTGCTGTGCACAGTGTGGCAGGCCCCATGCCACTGACGAGCATTGCGCCCTTGTGCCTTGCTGTAACCAGCCCCCACCGGACTCGGATGGTATGTGCCACCCCACCCCAGCGGGTGAGCCATGCCCCCACAAGGCCTGCTGCCCCAACTGTTGGGGTGAGCACCCTGCCACAGGATGCAACTGCAAGTTCTGGGAACACTGCTTCGACCACAATTGGATCGTTGCCAAATACCGCGAGGTATGTGATAAACACGCCCTCCGGACCTTGACATCTAACATCCCTCCTCTAGCTCGATAATGAGAAGAAAGGAGGACGTTAGGATTATTTCGTACAATTGTAACCAGAACTATGGTCATATCGATGTACTTCTAGACCATCTAAAGGATTCTTTTGATGTTACTTTCTTGCAAGAGCCACCTTGGCATGAGATACGACATGCCCCATCTTCAAGAGATCCTGAAGGTGAGGCAGTTATTGGTGCACCGAACCACCCTGATTGGAAGGTAATGGTTCGGCCTGATCCCTCTGGGCTCCGGCCACACATTCTGACCTATGTTTTGATGAGGCTGAACCCCTGGCACCCTGCCATGCAACATGATCTTATAGATCACCATGACATCATGGTGGTTTCTCTGTTTACTGGAGACACTGTCGTTAATTTACTGAACATGTATTCTGATGATAAGCACACAGCTATCAACCTGCTCACTGAGCAGGCCGACTTTCTCCCAATGTTTCATTACATGGGGGGCGATTTCAACTGTCACTCGAATAAGTGGGACCCTGGTGTCCTGCATCATCGGATGACAGCCAATAACCTGCTGAACACGGCAGCTATGCTGGGATTGATGCTCTCCCTCCCAGTCAACCCGGGTCCCACCCACATCCCTGGTAACCCATCATTACGAGAGTCGGTCATCAACCTCATCTTTGTTCAACCTACCAAGGAGCTGTCTGCGGGCACTCGGCGAGGAGAACTATGGCGCAGGCCATTGGACCATGTTCCGTTGGCTTGCTCTATTTCTGTCGCTCCAGCGGCAGCAACTGTTCTGATGCACTCACTGCCACCGGATCAATTGGATGACTTCGTGCTGTCCATCATTGAGAAGCTCAAAGGCATTGATCCCTTTGTGCCGATCGTCACCCCAGATCAGGTGGAGGCTGTGTCTTCGGATGTGGCTTATGCCTTCTTGGATGCTTGCACTTCAGGACACCCTTTTGGGGGGCCTCTAAGGCTAATTTTTGCGTGTCGAACTATTAGCCTTGGAGGCCCTAGGAAACAGTTGTTAGGAGAGTTTCCTGGAGTAAAACTGTTTCTTTTGAGAGAATTTCTGGCAACTGTTTCCTGTGTTTAAAATGAATATTTTCTGTCACATCACACCATCCTGGCAACTCTTCTGGCAACTCTTCTGGCAATTGTTGGGGCAATTCTTCTGGTGATTCTTTGGCAATTCTTCTGGCGATTGTTCAGCGATTGTTGGGGCAATTGTTCTGGCAATTGTTGGGGCAATTGTTGGGGCAATTCTTCTGGCGATTGTTGGGATAAATGTTTGTAGCATAGAGCAGAAAAACAAGCTTGTGCAGAAAGTTGATTAGGAAATTCTTGTAGGAAACTGTTTAGAGAAATTCTTTTCAGAAAACTATATGTGAAATTTCAAGTTGAGTATCAACTATTCAGAAAACTGTTTAGGAAATTCTTTGGAAAATTCTTCAGGAAACTGTGTGGGAAATTCTTCTAGGAAACTGTGCAGAAAATTCTTCCAGGAAACTGTTCAGGAAACTCTATTCTTTAGGAAATTCTTCAAAGAAACTCTTCGAGAAAATTCTTGCAGAAAACTCTTTCAGGAAACTATTCAGAAAACTATTCAGAAAATTCTTTGGGAAACTCTTGTAGGAAATTTCTCAGGCAACTTTTGCAGGAAACTGTTCAGGAAACTCTTGCAGGAAATTCTTCTAGGAAATTCTTCCAGGAAACTCTTGCAGGAAATTCTTTCAGGCAACTCTTGTAGGAAATTCTTGCAGAAAACTCTTGCAAGAATTTCCTCAGGCAACTCTTGGAGGAAACTCTTCAAGAAACTCTTCAAGCAACTCTTCATGCAATTGTTAGGGTAATTGTTGGGCAACTCTTTGTTTAGGCAATTCTTAGGGCAATTGTACTAGCAATGATTTAGCAATTGTTTGGTAAACAAGTCAAGTATCTTTAGAACAAATATCTATCAAATACAGATATAGAACAGAGTTTTTCATTAGTTTTTTAAAGAATTTTCTGAGAAACAATTTTCCAAACAATTGAATAGACAGTTTTCTCAACAATTTCTCTAATAGTTGACTAAACAATTTCTCCAACAGTTTCCTCAACAGTTGCCTCAACAATTTCCTCAACAGTTGCCCCAAGAGTTTCCCCAAGAGTTGCCTTAACAGTTTCTCCAAGAGTTGCCTCAACAATTTTCTCAACAGTTGTCCCAACAGTTTCCCCAACAGTTGCCCTAACAGTTTCTCCAAGAATTGCCTCAACAGTTTCCTCAACAATTTCTCCAACAGTTTCCCCAACAGTTGCCTCAACAATTTCCTCAACAGTTGCCCCAAGAGTTTCCCCAAGAGTTGAAATAGACATTGATATATGAGGATCTATCTAAGCTTGCGCAGTATCAACTAGTTGTACATTAGAATATTCCTGGGTGCATTTAAAGAATATAATTAATATTTTCCTGCTATTGTCTTTTGTAGAATTCACATGAAGCAGCTGTCGCTATATGTGAGGTGTAATTTCATATTCATCTTTAGTATATGCATAGTTTATTCTACTTGACCTTTTGGATAGTAAGTATATACCAGAATAGTATTGATTTTCTTTAAGCGTATAATAGTCCTTTCTGAATACTACTATCTATGGAAGAAATTTCAAAGCTGGGAATAATTAGAAGATCTATAATTGAAGATAGATATGCAGACTCTATATATAAAGTGAAAATATACTAGCCAGTTCTTGCTAAGGGCTCTTGGTCTAGTTTAACTAGGTTTGGCCAAGCTAGTCACTATATTAAACTCATACTACTTTATTTAAATAGAATTTGTCTTTAGAGCTTTAGCAGTACATGATTGATGTCTTGCTAAATAGGTTTTGTAAGTTTCAAGTGCTTTCAGATATAGTAGAGGTTTGGACAGAAAAAGAGAGCATTATGATAACTTGGCCATGGTGGTTCAATAGAGGCCTATAATATATATTATAATCCAAAGCTATGGGTAGAAAAGACTTGAAATTAGTTCTTGATAAATAGAACATGTTACTTGCAAATGCTATTATTTAATGAGAAATATATTATACTACTGCAGATCAACTATACAAGCTATTACGATGCTTTTACGTAAGTAAAACATTGTTATTTTAGAGGACGTTCTTGTAATGCTCTGTGATCCCACAGCATCTCAACATGTCTGCAATCAGGACAATGGCGTGCTTGTTCGGCTTGGTCCGGCTCTGCAGTCAAGCCAATGGCGTGCTTGTTCGGCTTTATCCAGCATATTCTTCTGCCATGTTCTTTTTCTTCAACAAACCATTGGTTCTTGTCATGGCAGTATTCTCTGTTTGTTGTTAAATTTTACTGCTGTGAAACTTGTTTTGTATGTATAAATATTAATGGGCTTGTTTGATGGAAATATGTTTTTGGAAGATGGCTGTGAATGGAGCCCTAGTGCAAGGCAGTTATATTTAGATTCAGATTATTTTTAAAGGCTCAATACTGGTTGTTGTGGGGAGGCGGAAAATAAATAAAATAATAAATCGAAAAATCGGAAGAAAGAAGGGAAAAGAGGGAAACTCACCTTTTGCTCTATCTTTTCATCAATGTTCTTGACAGTCCGCCTGCTTTCGAGTATCATGCACATCCATCTCCTGCCGAAGATGCCTCCTGGAAGCTGGTTCGAGCTCAGCATTGATCCGGTGCTGGATACTCGTTTAGATGACCTGTCCATCATTCTGGAAGTGAACCAGGACCCTTTTCTTGCGAATTTTCGGTTCAAATACAAATGGGGAGGTGGATACTCGCATAGATTTGATGATCCATCAAATCTATGGAGATGTTCTCTGGTCCTTACCATCATATTGGATGTGAGCCATCTTTCTCAACATCACGTTCAAACCTTCCAATCCCTGGTGCTAGGTATGCTTTAATTTATGTATTAAATGTGCATAACTAACTAATCCCAGCCTTCACTACAGGACTTGTTCAATCTTTTTGAATTTCTTCCCTTGCAGTTGAATTTTTTGCAGTCCCAGCACAGGTTTTTGCAGTCTGCAACTCAACAACAGCTGGGACAACCCTCAACCCCACATTTCTGACAGGTCCGTGTATTTCTGGCCTTCTTCCTAGGTTGTATAGTACTGAATTCATCCCTTACCCTGCTCACAGCTACTGCATCTATATTTGGCATCAGTCCCTGGCTGCTTGATGATGGTGGGATCATTTCGAGGGTAAATTGTGATGATGAGGCAATGGGCAGCAGCAGTGGGTTTGCAGATGGTATGGTTTGGAAGAATGTTGGAAGTGTACGGATGCCCTTTGAGACTGTATGAATTTGGGGAAGTTTTTCAGGCACAGGGACAACAGCGGTTGATCGGGCTGGGTGTTTTAATGTGGTTGCCAAGGCCTTTCGTGCATTGTATGTCAAGGACAATGTTTCTTTTGAGTTCAAGTTGACCTTCCATTCTGTATAATATATTTTAAGTTGCTCTTCAAGCTAGATTGGAAAATAGTTAGAACTTTATATCAAGTGAGCAGATTTAAATTTACCTTGTAGAAGATGTCATCATTGGCATCTGCATAGCGGTTCCATAGCTTCACAGCTGGCTTCCATATTGGACCTCTTGTTTTTGAGCAAAATTCTTCACTAGACTGCATGAGAAAATGAAACAAATTCTTTTCTGCATCTGTATGGACAGGCAGAACAGGCTTCCGTGTTCCTTGCATTTTGGCAAGAAAGCGGTGCTACTGTTTATCATCAAGTGCTGGGTTATACTCACCCATACCACTGTCAAAATGGATTGAATCAGGGACAGGAAGAATACCAATTCTCTCAGTTGTTGGCATATAAAGATTTCCATTGACCCAGTTAGAGATCTGTACTGGGTTTTTCAAAACATCTTCAAGAAAAACTATTCGCTCTTGTTTCTTGTTAATGAGCCAAATGGAATAATGGCCATGATAATGTTGACCAATGCTATTGAATGTCCCAACCTGTTGAATTCAATAACCAAATCAGCATTGGTCACTTTGGACAGACCAATAAAAACACACCTTCAGATTATGGCACAATACAAAATCCAAAATGCATGCATGAGTATGTTGAACAGATGTGCCAGATGATGGAAGGTGTGTTCGCAAGTGAGTATGTACACCACCTTCTGTGAAGTTAGTTCCATGGGAACATCTATAAATTGGAAGACCACCAGCTTTTGCATCAATTCTGATCTTTGTATAAAGTGTTATGCTAGGTGGATCAGATAAAAACCCATTATGTATCAGATCAAGAATTTGTCCAGCAGTTTTCCAGTTGCTGTGGTTAAATAGTGGAAGACTAGTTGTTGCATCTTTCAATGGTCCAAATGTCTGAAAGACTTCCTGCACCACTGGATACAATTCCTGTGGAGGCGGAATAATTCTTTTGCATCTCCGCCACAGCCATGCAGGCTGAGAGGCTCGAATCTGTTCAAAAGTGCGAGGGGGATTCTGCATAGAACCCCAAGCAGAAATATGGCGTTTATCTTCTGCATCAGGTCGCAAAATAGCATCTTGTAGCTGTCGAGCAAATTCCACTTGAAGTCCATGAGCTGAAGACACTCACAACATATTGAAAACATGGAAGACATCCTTCAAAACACGACTCCGCAAAGTGTTGTCCCATGCAATTGGAGGTTGTGGGAGCAGTGCATCAGCCTGAGCCACACTACCTTCATCAACCTCATGAGGATAATCAGAAGGAGGGTCAGGCAGATGTGAAGTACTTGAATTATCAAGGATAATGTCTCCAAGTGATAAAGCTTCAGAGTCAAATAGGGCTTCATCTCCTGGTAACAAATCTTCAGCTGTGGTTGAGACACCTTGTGATGGTTGACAGTCTTTTGATGAAAGATCCTCTGCTGGAAGAGCTTGCCATGGGAAGACACGAACATGGGATCGCAAGCAAACAACTGAGAAAGGTGGCTTTCCAAATGCCTCGAGAGCCTGTTTATGGTGAGTTGTTATAATGGCTCCTGGGACTAAGACATCAATAACATCAATGACTGTCTGTGTCTGTGTAATGTTTATATGGTCAAAAATCTCATCACCAGTATAACTGGAGATCAGTCCATGGGCAATGACCTTGGTGTTGTCTGAGCTGTAAAGCAATACAGAGGTTGAGGGAACAGGCTTTGATGACAAAGGCTGAGGAAGATCAATGCAAGAAAGCTTTTCATAAATTTTGAGACAGGCCCATGCATCACAGGCAGCATACTCAAGTTGGTTGTGAGTGAGCTCCTCAGAGTCCCAGGCAGTACTAACACATTCTGGAACATTCTTGCTAAGTCGCTTCTTGAGAATAATGGCAGAGAGATCAGCCAGGCCACATCTTGCAGAGGAAATAACATGTCGATCTTTTGCATATTTTGCCAGATCCAGAGCACCAACAAAAGGGTCTCGAGATTGACAAGCATCTTGGAGATACTGAAGATCAGCCTTGACAAGGCGTCCAGCCTTGAGAATCCTTGGATGAGACAGTAATATCTCTAGTTGGCGAGGCAGCTTTCCGCCTGCCAACATGTCACCAATCTGTGAAAAGATGTTAGACAATGAAGCAGATATTGAATATAGAAATCATACTTGAAGGATATAAACTCGATTGTCATAGGCAATCTGGATTATAGCTGTCTTCCCTCGATGGAAAATATGTCCATTACCAGAGATTTCAACATTCCATTCAGAATCAAACCCAATGACAATCCTAGCATCCAGATCATCTTTAGGTAAAGAATCAATAATTGTGCACATGGTATCATCAATTGTGGTTGCAGAACTTTTTCAGATGACAATGACATCAGGCGGAATGTGGAGAGGATCAAGGTCTGGATACTTCTCAACAGGCACAACACCCTCGCGAAGTGATGGGAAAGATTCCTCGAGAAATTGTCTATCTCCCTGGATGTTGTCAGTAAAGGCGAGACCTGGTGGAAGATGGCCGTAAAGATGGAGGGACTTCAGTATGGCATGTAATGCCAATTCGAACTGCTTATGTGACTTTGTTGCAACAAGATTGCAAGATCGAATTTCCCCCTTTTCATTTGTCACTGTCAGAAGGGCTGTAAAGACTTCTTTTCCATTGACTTTGTATATCTGCTTTGTGAGCTGAAAAGTGATTAGTAAAATTGTTATGTACACTAGAAGAAACCGACCATACCTTGTGACTGTGATCCAAAGCAATAATCTCTGCAGTGAGCAGAGCCATATGTTGATTGAATTCATTGTGATGCTCTTCAATAAAGCGGTCATACATCTCTCTCACCCATGACCCACTAGGAACGAAGCCAAAAGGTCCATCAGGGCTATGATCATCAAAAGGCAAAAAGGCTTTATATGTTTGCCCCGCCCAGCCATCTAATTTAAAACCAGCCAATACATCTAAATATTGCAATTCAATTTCATCATACTTTTGGAGGTGTTGAATGCGAAGAGCATCAGAAAATGGCTTTGCACCCATTCCATTCTGGAAACATGACCTCATCCAGCCAAACAATGTTGTAGACATGCCGCTCCATAACTCAAGCGAGCAGGGAATTCAGCTGCAAGCTCAGGTGGAAGAACAGCCAAGATATGGCTGTCCCAGCTTTGGAAAGTGACAGTACGTTTTCCAGACAGTGGGTGAACACATTTGGAGCATCGGTAGTGAAAGCCAATAATCCAAAATGTCAGTCCAATATCGACACATCGGCATGGTGTGAAATGTGGCCATGTCGTTGAAGAACGTGATGGCATTTTGGGCAAGGAATGCCCTTAGAGCACAACAGCTCAGGGTCCCACAAGAAAAAGTGGGGATTGTAAAGTTTCTGAGTGATTTATTGGAATGCAAAAGTAAAAAAAAATGTTGCTGGTTGGGGAAACCAGAATGTCTGGTGGTGGGCATAAAGTGGCGGCAAGCCGTCGCTGTCGCGCTTGCTGCAGTCCACAACCTTGGCTCTGAACTCGTCAAGGAGCCATGGTGGTAATGAATGTCCTTGAGGTCCGCTAATATCTTCCACAGCGGGGTCGCATTCATCGCCAGCCTCATCACCCTCTACTGTTAGGTCATCCTCCTCACCACATAGCTGAAACTCGCCCTCATCATCACCCAGATCCACAG
>JADNYJ010000360.1:0-33070 GCA_015501075.1 Gymnopilus junonius | reverse complement strand
CGAAAAGATCTAGCCGAAATCAAGGTCCGTTAATATCGTTGTTTTTTCGGCCTCTCCTTATAAAAAGTAGGGCGCTGGCATCAGATGTACACCAATCAGGAGCTCCGGCTCTTATAAAGCCTCTTCTAACTACATGAAGGGAGGAAAAAGAGGTCGCCAACGCGTGCATAGCATAGATCGTTGGGATGAGCGAGTTCGGATTGCCTTTTCGGGCTCGAATAACAAATGGTCATGTTTGTCTCTTTACGGTCACCCACCCAAGTTTAGCGGATGGGATCAGCCGTTTTATGATATTTAAATTCTCCTCGGTTCATGATAATTCGAAATTAAAGACCAGAAGGTACAAGGGCATGGGCCAAAATGAGAGCTTCGTATCAAGAGTGCCGTGCCAATCGACATTTGGCAATGGGTCAGGGATGGGTACATATTACCAGGACGCAATCTCTGGAGTGTTATAACGGTTAGATAGAATATTATAGAATAGTCCAGAAGGGTACCAACCCCAGCGCGTGTTCCCTGTGACTCGGTCGACACCATTTACCTTTTTGGTCCTGACGTCCGAGAGTGAAAATTTCATCCGGTACTAATTGACCCACCTCTATGTGAGACGTTGCAATCTGCTGGAGTGTATTCGAGCTGAGCTCTCTCAATGAGCGGATAAGATCGTGCTATCATTGCCAGCATCTGCGAGTCGACGCGATGGGGCTAGGAGCATGCATTATCAGCGGGGGACCGATGTATTAGTAGGGGCTGGGTGAGCAACAAGACCCGGCATTGATGCGAGTTCATTTTACTCGCCCTCGACTTACTCAACATGACGGGAAGAAGATAACAGCCGGGTTACTCACCGGGTGGTACGAGGGGGTATATATTCCAAAACAGCTAAAAGCTCCAAGTGGGGAAATAACCATACAGACGTAGACTGAACGTGACCACGCCGCTCAGTGCACCTCGGATCAACCACGCATTCGGCCGTTGCCTTGCACGTTCTAGAATTTTGTGTAGATTGGCGAGGCTCCCAAGGACCGAAGGTAATGTACATAGGGAAGCCCTAACTAGGTAAGATAAATTTTGATGAGTCGTACAGGTCGTTAATAATTCAAATCGTGAATAAGATACGCGAAAGCATGAAAAAACATGAGAGCGAGATGAAGAATAAGGGCAAGATTGTCCATGAGCTCAAAATGAGAGAAATGCAGCGCACGTAGTTCCACCGTTCAGCGATCCTGAGTAGCCTTCAGCTCCTCCCAAGGCGGCATCTCGAACCACGTAGGCAATAACGTCCACACTTCCTTTCGTCCCTCCAAGTGCCGTTGCTGGCAGTAAGCAATGCAGGCTGAACAGACGTTCAAGTTATCCCACGCGTCGTACCCCCTAAGAGGATGAGCGGAGCCGTGCTTCTCGAGCTCGTGCCATTCAGCGTGGGGACTGCGCGCATGGGCGCATAGCGCTGACTGACATAACGGCGACCGCTGGAAGAGAAGTAAAAATTGGTGGGACAAACTCATCTGCGCCCACCATAACCTTTCCCTGCCAATCAGGACGATCATTTTGTCCTTCCATGGGATGTCGTCAGGTCGTTCTTTAAGAAATCGTTTATGCGGGAATCGGGAGAGGCAGTAATAGGCGTAGGGAATCACTTCTGGCACGTTAGCTTCCTTGGCGAGCTTGATGGAACGCATGACGGTGTCGGAGCGATATCGATCCGAGTGCGGTGATGTGGACTTGGCTTCGTACCCTGAAAATGTAGTGGGGAGTTTGGCGATGAGGAGGGAGATGCAGCGTTGGCGGAGATAACGTATCAGATATTTGGTGCTGAGACGAAGGATGCCGCTGACGAAGGTGAGAATTGAATCCAGGTCCGACTCGGAGGAGCATTGATCAAAATGGCTAATTAATCGATCACAAATCAGTCTGAATTTAGAATGCGAGAAAAAGAAACGCACTCCGGAATATAGATCGCCTTCAGAAGATCCTCAAAATCTTTTGCTGAGTCTTGTAAACGAACGAGATGGCACCCCTCCACCATCCTTTCCCCTTCCGGTTGTGGTACTGTGAATAAATCGGCGAAAACTTCCGAATGATTGGCAAGGATGGTTTTGTGAACACGAAATAGCGTGTTTTCTACGTGGAGAATAATAGAACCATCGTAAAGGAAGAATTCTGAATGTCGCACAGGTGGCGGAAGCAAAGGAACATGAGAAGAGCTCGATGTCATGGTAGAGGGACTGGATGAAGCTGCGCCCGCGTAATAAGGAGTTAAATCACCTTCCACCGTCCATATAGTCGAGCGGTGATTAGAGGTGTCGTATGACGCGTCGACGGAGGATCTAGACTGTGGCATGGTGCTGGGCGTGGGTGGGCTCAGACGCGAGGAACTTGAAGGTGGTTTTCGACGTGGGGGTGGTGGCGGTGGTGACATGAGTGTGGATGGGCCAGCATTGATGGAATCCTGAGTTGAATTAGCACACATTGTGGCATCTACACGACCGGAATCCTCTGGCAAAGGAGGAAGAGAGACCATGCCCAGCTTGCGTAGAAAATTCGCTCACGGTGGTGCAGAAGAAAGAAAGAGCCAGCTCCTTTCGGCAAATACGGCCTACTTGCTGGCTAGAGCTCACGACCGCCGGCAGAATCACGTTAGAGAACCACGTCCACCCGCATCGCCCGAAACATTCCTCGACATGTCGCAAAAACAGAGGCTACAATGTACATGCATTCTATGGGCGAAGTGTTATGCATTACGGGGTGCGGAGGGTGGAAAGACCGAGTCAAGAAGATGGTGCGAATGATCAAAAATTTCGGCGCGGAAGTTAGGCTGCACATTGGCACCGGTTACCGGCAAGTTACCGGAGGGCTTTCATTGGCTGGGACGCTGCGCAGTGGGCTTCCCTCCATTTCTTATCTGTCAATACATAAACATGCAAGGCGTTTTTTTGCGCAGATGCTGATGGATGCTCCTCGGGAAGACAGGGTAAATGTGTCGGGGAGTGAAAAATTTTCCTCCTTTTTTCCGCATCCCCGCATCCCAGGAATAGCCAAATCAAATAAGTCACGGGGTGTATTTTACACGTGAATGATGTGGTCATGTCATGCGGACGTAAAAATTTATCGGAAATTCGCGAACATGCATTTTCCAGCCTTACACTCTCCCCAAATCCCCAGTCTTACGCTGAATCTTTTCCCTATGTTCGGAGAGACATATCGAACTCTTTCTTTCTCTCGCATTCGATCCTTACTTTGACTGGTATCACTTCACTTGTCTGTCATGCATGACACTGGATCCTCAACAAAAATCAGTCGCCATTTTTCCTCCCCGTTAAAACCTGAATTCGGATCAGCTTCGACACCCTTGTCACCACTAGCGTCATGACCCTTGTCGACATGTCTCTGTCGCATTACACCGTTGTACGTTCAGTACTCGCCCGTCGAGTACCTAATAATAACTGCGCGGCTCACTGTATTACATCGCCGCAATACATCATGTCATGAATGTTTTGACTTAGCGCACTGCACCACTGCACTTCGTTTGACCTAAACCCTTCTTGTTCGCCTGCTACATTCCACGCGCCATACCGTAGGCCACCCTTCCTCGCCTCCTCTTTCTTTCATTCCGCCATTCCGCCCGGTGACTATGAGCGCTTCACCACCACATTCCGTGTCAACTCAGCTCCCAGAGTCCAAGAATGCGTCCGATGTCCAGCTGAATGTATCGGAAGTCGAGTCTGACAGTGATTTAGCCCCAGCGGTGGATAAGTTTACTAAGAAGAAGCCCAACTTACTCGCTCGTCGACGAGTTATTGCGCTCATTGCTTTGGTTGTTCTGATTATCGTCTTCCTCGGCATCTTCCTTCCTGTATTCTTTGTCGTCGTTCGGAAGCCCACCAACAAGTCGACCTTAAGCACAACCGGAGTATCAGGAGGAGGGGAGAGCACAAGCACTAGTGCGAAGCCTCCGCAAGCTACTCCATCTTCCGTCCCTATAGTAAGTAATACTACGCTACTCTTTCCTGCTCTCGAACTCAAATTGTTGTCGCTGTTATAGACAGGAGGCAACGGCTCCCTCGTCAAGCTCGAAAACGGCACAGAATTCACGTACAAAAACCAATTCGGAGGATTTTGTAAGCAGAACACGTTTTCCTCACTACTTGCGCCCATTATTTATACCATTGATATAGGGGTTCAGGATCCGGCAAATCCGTTCAATAATAATGCCCAACCGAACTCATGGACTCCGCCTCTGAACACCAGCTGGCGATGGGGCGTGGACCGTATCTATGGCGTCAACCTCGGAGGGTGGCTTGTAATGGAGCCCTTCATCACCCCTTCATTGTATCAGAAGTACCCGACGGCTGTTGACGAGTTCACTCTCAGTCAGGCGTTGGCGGCGGATACGGCCAGTGGCGGGTTGCAGCAACTGGAAGATCATTACGCCACATTCATAGTGAGTAGATCTTTTTCTCATGCCGATACTTGTTTATCTTACCTCTTCACTTCGACAGACTGAATTGGATATTGCTCAAATAGCAGGTATATTGAACTTTTGTTGAAGCTCTTACTTCCAGAGCTAATATTGAACGATAACTTTACTAGGAGCCGGTTTAAATTTCGTACGAGTACCTCTGGCATTCTGGGCCATTGAAACTTGGCCAGGTGAACCCTATCTAGCAAAGACGTCTTGGAAGTAACTATGATCGGATCATATCTTCTCACCAGCTTAAACGCTTCTTTATAGGTATTTCGTGAAACTTTTGAACTGGGCGCGCAAGTACGGCGTGCGCGTCTGCCTGGATCTCCATGCAGTACCAGGTTCACAGAACGGTATGCAAAAACATGTCGAATACTATTCTTGATCACTGATGAAGTGACGACGCAGGTTTCAACCACTCAGGAAAGTAAGCCTCTTTCTCTCATTTTCTTCTTTCTGGGGAAAAGGAAGCTCAGACGGTTCCTAGGTCAGGGGCTATCAATTTCTTGCAAGGCAACATGGGTCTAGCAAATGCGGAAAGGACACTTTATTACATTCGCATCCTGACCGAGTTCATATCACAACCGGAATACCGCGATGTCGTCCCTCTATTCGGTATCATTAACGAAGCCACCGTCAGCCAGGAAGCCTTGACGAGCTTTTACCTCCAGGCGCATACCATGATCCGCAATATCACTGGGTTAGGGGAAGGACATGGACCCGTAAGTCAATATTCAGTTTAACGCAGCTCAATTTCCTCACTCCTTGATTCTTCAGTACATTGTCATCCATGACGCGTTCAATCTCGGAGGATGGAGTACTTTTCTTCGGGGATCTGACCGTGTCATTCTCGATACGCACCCTTATTTCTCCTTCTCAACTATCTCGACAGCCCCCATTGCTGTGGAAGGAGCTGGCGGTATCCAAGGCGGTGAATGGCCTACGGATGTATGTACCGGGTGGGGACCTGGCCTCAACAATAGGTAAGTCCTTTTCCAGTTCTTATTTGTCGTCTCATTAACGTCTTTCTTCTTCATGAAGTCGGTCAACTTTTGGTGTCACTATCGCCGGAGAATTCGCGGGAACTCCAAACAATTGTGGACTGTTCTTGCTGGGAGTCAATACTCCATCGACTGATCCTCAGTGTCCGGAATATGATGCTTGGGAAACGTACAACAGCACGATGAAGCAGGGTATTCAAGAGTTTATCATGTCGAGTATGGATGCGCTTGGCGACTGGTTCTTTTGGACTTGGAAGGTTGGTTTCCTCATCTTTCCACGAAGCTAAAAGTCCATACGTTGATCGCCAATGACAGATCGGACCATCTCAAGCCGGACGAGTCGAATCTCCTCTCTGGTCCTACCAATTGGGTCTTGAAAACGGCTGGATACCCGCTGATCCTCGAACCGCATCAGGTCTATGTGGTCAGATTGGCGCTGCGCTTCAGCCTTTCGACGGTACATACCTGCCATGGCAAACCGGGACGCCGTCGTCCATTCCAGCTTCGTCAAGTGCCCAATATCCTTGGCCTCCTCCCACCATAAGCGGAGCTGACGTCCCTGTTAATCTCTTGCCTACGTATACCGGTACAGCGCCGATTATCACGCTTCCTCCTGCAACGTTTACTGCTGCTGCTGCTTCAGTCACAAAGCTCGCCGATGGATGGTTCAATACGCAGGATACGGATGGGGTGTTACTGCCGTTGCTGGGTGTTCTTATCCCAATGAGTACAATGCCGTATTTTCAGTGATACCGACAGCTCCATGCACAGGGTCGGGAGCTGCTGCTACTACGATATGAACGTTTGGATGTGATGGCGTGTTTTCATTTCGTTCTGGCTTGTGGTGGTGTGGGTCTTACGAATTGCTGACGATTTCCATGATATGTTTCTTTGCATCTGGGACTATTTGGATTTACCTTGTAGTTTAGATACATCTTTTCTCTGGACTGGACTGATTCGTTCGCAGTGACGATAGGCTCAGATAAACAACTTGGCATTCTAGTTGCGGAATATCCCTCTTTAATGTGACATAGTTCGTCATTACTCCAATAGTGGTCTTGACTACCGAGAACAGAACAAGGGACGTTCTGAATCTGCCTTAGCGGTGGTTCGGTCCTCATCATTGTTCAATAATTTCCCGCCGCCATCTTAGCATGGCAATCCAATGGCAATCAGCTATGCAGTCAGTAACCGGGGTCCTTGTATTCCGTCGCCGACTTCTGTCAATGTATGTAACGACTTTGTCAACAGTCATCTACGTAAGCAGCCTTGTTTTTTATTTTTATCAGTTACGACTGGGGCTTACGTGTAATATTATAACATGGAGTTAAACTGACGTTCTGCACCTGAGGATTCGAATACAAGGACAATGTATAGGATCGCTAAAGTATGTGATAATGTGAAGACAAGGCGCTTCGCGGAGTTACATTTGGTACTGACAAAGTCCGGTCAAGTCAGTGTATAGCTATTGGGGGAGAAACTCGAGACCCTAACATTACCCCAAATACTTCAAAAAATTTAAGGCTCAGAATCAGATGGAATACTTGTTCCTGCAACAAAAAACTGGGATAAGGGGCCGGCTTCGAACTCCAGTTGCTCATACAAATTAAATTGATGTGAAGAAAATCCTTGTCGATTGCTTGTCAACCTGTCAGGCCGGCACCGGTTACGCCCTCGGTAGTCCGTACTTTTACGTACGGACAGCATGGTGGCGTACCTTGTTTAAAGTTAATATAAAACTTGAGGCTGCTTCATCGTTCTCCAACACCACTTCCTTTCCTTCCTACCAGTCACTCTTTTTAGCATTGTTGATCAATGGACACCTCTAGCAAGGACAATCTACTCAAACACGAGTGCGGGCATTCACTAAACGGCAGGAATCTCGTTCTTTTCATTGACGGTACTTCAAATCAATTTGGCGAAAATGTATGCCTTCTTTCTACTTTATCCTGGTCTGTCCTTCTTTCGGTAACCCTTTATACACAGAACACGAATGTTGTCGAGCTTCATAATCTGGTGCTAAAGGAGATTGGGGATAACCAGCTTACGTGGTATCAAAGCGGCATTGGGACATATGCCCAGCCTTCTTGGAAGTCGTGGAAATACTTTGAGCAAGTCCTGGATAATAAGGTCGACTTAGCAATTGCATGGTGAGTGTAAATATCATTTCTCGATGTGTGTTCTCCAACTTTCATTCCAGGAACTTCCAGGGCACCGTCCACGACGCTTACGAATGGTTGACGGATAATTATCAGGCCGGTGATTGCATATTTTTATTCGGTTCGTCGCTACTTGTCCTACACCACTATGTTCGTATTTGAGTCGACTCCATATCCAGGATTTTCTCGAGGGGCATATCAAGTTCGTGTGTTAGCAGGCATGATCGACAAAGTACGCTCGTTCCTTTCCACGTCAGCTTCCAATTAATCTATGGTCCATTAGGTCGGCCTTCTCCACAAAGGAAACAAAAAACAGATAGAATTGTGAGTACTCTACTATGTTCCCTTAAGCGTTATTCAGTGACTATGTCTAGCGCATTTGAAATTTACGAAGACTCCAAATCCGACGAGGTGAAAGAGGGAGCGGAACATGGAATATCGAGCGCTGAACACTTCAAGCGTGGATTCTCTCACAAGAACGTCAGGGTTCATTTCGTCGGTGCTTGGTATGTACATATTAAGGCTCCAACCATATAGTATACGTATAGGGCCGGCAGCTTAAATATATGGATACGGTTATTTAGTGTATATCTACTGTATATATACGGTTATACGGCTGGTTGTATACGGTTCCAAAAAAGCAATAAAAATATTTTTTCTATTTACGAAAAACAGAGTACTACGGCCACCTATGGCTCAATCCTTCTTGCCTGAAGTGCCGCCATGCTTTTTTCGAGGTGCTGTAAGCTCGTCCGGGTCTCTCCAGTTGAAAAGACCGCTCCGAATCCACACCTTTGCTAATAATGCCTCCCGAATAGTCTCGGCCTTGAGGGAACTACGAAGGTCGGTACAGATGTGCCGAGACTTGGAAAACACCCGCTCGACGGAAACGCTAATTGACGCACCACAAGACTTCAAGCTCTTTAACAAGACGTTCAAGCTTCACCATTGCGGTTCCCAGAGAGAGAGCTCCCGTTGCAAGGCTCGACGAGAAATACTCTGTCACCATATCCATGCCAAACTTTCCACGCAAGATGTACTTCAACCGACCATTTCCATCTCGAACATCCTCCCCGAACAGAATATCCATACGCCTATTGAAGACGGAGCTGACAGTAATATCAGGATCATTGTTGGCAGGACCAGGAACAGGAATTTTGTTGAAAATCTCATTGATGCGGTCCGTTTCCTTTGCTAGTGGGATGATAGAAGGCAGTTTGCGGGTCAACTCCTTGAGAGCTGTGAGGCGCTTTTCAAACTGCTTTTGAGCTGAGGAAGACATAGTCACGAATGCGAGTGTAGTTTGGTAGAGAGCGACAAAAATTTCACCATCGTTGCGCATCGATAACGATCGGCAAGCCATTTGAAATTCAGTGATGCAGTGATCGGCATTGCAACTCAGGGGAGGGGGAAAAACAGCAGTTCACGGAGGAAAGGACAGATATATTGGGTTGTAGTGAGGTATAACGACAAAACGAATGGAAAAGAGATATCACGAAGGGCAGATCAGCCCACAGCGTATGCGTTGAAAACCTTTCCCGGAGTTGTAGATGGTTGAAGTAAGAGATTGTGGAGTCACGAACCGTGACATCAGCGTTTATAAGCAATGCCGAGGGTGCCGGGTAAGCCACCTGAGCCTAACCGTATAACTGTACAGTATACCGTATATTTACTGTATACAGGGATTTCGCAACGGCGGTCTATACGTATACGTATACGTATACAGTATTAACTGTATTTATACGGTAGGTATATAGTACGGTTGGAGCCTTAGTACATATTTATATTCTTTCATTATTCAAGTTGACTGAAAAATGTTAGGGATACTGTCTCGTCAATTGGTCTCGTACGTGGAAAGCGGATGCTCCCCTGAACAGTTGACGGGATGAAACACGTTTGCTACTTCCGTCACGCATTAGCTCTTGATGAACGTCGAGTTAAATTCCTCCCTGAATACGCCTACGGAGGAGATACAGTCGTACACAATACAGCTCATGAAGGAAATGGTGAACTTCCGGACGAGCATTTTTCATATAGGAGTGGCACGCCGACGACTATGAGCTCTCATACTGTAACAAACGAAACCAATCGCCATACCAAAGAGGTTTGGTTTGCTGGTACACACTCAGATATGTACGTCCTGGGCCGTTTAACTTGATTTTACATTTTTAACCATTTAAACATTTTTACACTTTTTAGCGGAGGCGGGAATGTCAAAAATGAGGCAATGGATAGAGGGAGACCGCCTTTGAGATGGATGGCGTCTGAGGCAGCAGAGGCAGGGCTTCGTCTAGAGAAGTTTGATCGAGAACTCTCTCTGAAAGAACAAGTCGAAGTCAGAGAATCTTTGACCTTCCCCTGGCGTCTCCTCGAGGTGTTGCCCTTGAAATGTCTTACATTCGATGGTGATAAAAGAGGAAAAACGACAACACATATGTATGCCTTCTTTACCTCTGATCTTTTGATAATGCTCATTGAATACGTATAGGCCGCATTTAGGAGCAAGTCGAAAAATAAAGTATGGTCAGAAAATTCATAGCTCCATCTTGCTCGCCGATACAGATATAAAGTATACCCCGAAGGCGAAGCCACCTGGCAAGGTTAATCCAGAAAAATTCTGGGATAGTCTTCGTGAGGGAAAAGAGGCATTCGAGGAGTGGGTTGAGGCCGACATGCAAGTATTTATGAACCATCTGGTCAAAGGTGCTCTTGCGGAACACAAGAACCCCTGGCTCGAGAACTTATTAATCCCCGCTTCGAGTATGAACACGCACTCTCAAGTGTCCTTTTTACTAATCAACCTCTCAATTTTTAGCGCGTGGCCGCCAGGGTTTATACAAGACAGTGGTTGATGCCTTAGGAAACTCAGACGCGGTCCCTAGCGTGCACGTCAAGAATCAACTTCTGATTACTCTGATGCATATACTCAGAAAGACGTCCTCAGTCGACAAATTACAGTTTGTTCCGTCTGTAAACGTTGCCCCTCTGGTATCCGACCTCCTAATGAGCAGTGACCAAGAGTATCAATTAACAGCAAAAACATTCCTGGGCAAATTTACAGATCGTAAGTGAGTCATACAGATAACTGTAAACTAAGATACTGAAATGAAGTTTCAATTGGTAGCATGTGTTCACGTAATACAGGAAGAAGAAAAGGAACTGCTGTCGGTTATTTACTCTCCTGACGGGAAGTGGATAGTTTCAGCCCCGGACTCTATAGTCAAAGTCAGAGACGCTGAAAATATTCAACTCGGTCCGGGAGCCATTTAGAGCACACAAAGGCGCCATTAGGTCCCTCGCATTCTCGCCCACAGGCAAGCTCTTTGCCTCGGGATCTGCGGATAAAACTATCCGGATATGGGACCCGCAGGCTGAAGTACCAGCAAAGGCAACAATTGACGCCCATGACGACTCAGTTGAGGGTGTCGCATTTTCTCCAGATGGCAAGTACATAATCTCAGGTTCCCAAGACAAGACGGTCAAGTTATGGGATACGGAAAAAGGGACGTTGGTCGGAGATCCATTTCGAGGCCACACCGATCGGGTTGCATGCGTCATTCTCTCCCGATGGCACGTCTTGGCCTCGGGATCGGCTGACAAGACAGTTCGAATTTGGGATACAACAAGTAGAAACACGGTAGCAGAACTAACTCATACGGACACCATTTGGTCTGTGGCATTCTCCCCTGACAGTCGCCGCCTTGTTTCAGGCTCACGGGATGGAATCGTCCGAGTTTGGGATCTCAAGACAAAGAAAGTAATTCTCAAAGACAAGGAACACAAAGGATCTGTTGCTGCCGTTGCATTCTCGCCAGATGGAGTCTACACAGCGTCCGGGTCATATGACAAAACCATAAGAATCTTTGAAGCAGAGACAGGAAAGCAGGTTCGACCACCGTTGGAAGGGCATACTTCTGAAGTTCAAACGCTCGCATTTTCGCCTGATGGCAAGCGCCTTATTTCTGGCGCAAATAACGCAATTAGGGTTTGGGATATCGAGATGCTGAAGCTATTATACCGTGGATGACTGTCATGAGGATGCCCAAGTTCACAAGTGTCGGCATTAGTATAGTTTAACATACGTGTTGATATTTATGCAAGTAAGTAGGAGTCAGTTGCCATTTAATTGAAATTTCAGGTTTGCAAGTTGATACTGGTGCGACCCTCTAACTAAGCTTACAGTGGTCAATAAATTCACATCAGGTGATGTGACGCGTCGCGATTGTTTGACGCTGTTGGCTACAACATCGGACTTGGCATCATTGTTCAATTCCAGTGCCAAGTCCATTCTCTCCATCTGCATCAATACTATTGCCCAAGAACCAAGGGAGAGCTAATACGGCACCGACAAACTTTATCGACTATCTGAATCTCAAAATGGATGCTTCCCCAGAGCCAAAATCGACTGCTGAAGTGGCACCTTCGAGTCAGGCAGATGGACAGGCGGATGGAAGGAAGCTCACTCCAGAAGTTATAGGTAAGGAGTTACATTCACATCAGAAATGTCTACGGAAACTGAATGTTTGTATTATGATTCAGCGCAACTGCAAGGCATAGTAAAGAAAATGGGCGAAGAATCACAGAAACGGCACGAAGTAATGAAGAAATACAACGAAGAAATGGTGAAAGAAGTTAACGAAGAAATGAAGAAATCTAACGAAGAAATGACGAAATACAACGAAGAAATGAAGAAATCTAACGAAGAAATGAAGAAATCCACCGAAGAAGTAATGAATAAAATAGAGAGATTGGATGAACAAATGGATAAATCCAACGAAGAAATGAAGAAATCCACCGAAGAAGTGATGAATAAAATAGAGAAATTGAATGAACAAATGCATGAATCCGTCAAGGAACTCCGCAATGCCTTTGATAATCTGGGCAACATATTCCAGCGTCCAGTGTATGAACAGCCTACGGTATGTCCTGCCTTTCTTCGTTGAAATGAGCTATCCTTCCTGATAAAACCTCCCTCTGAATTATGATATGATTCTATTACAGTTGTTCGCTCATATTACCGAGGTTGACGAACTTTCAATCGAGGCCGGAACTGAGAGTACTGAGGATCCTACGAGGCTGCTGTTGCTTGATGGGAAGGCTGACGACTGAAGTGCTGACGCCTGGTACTACTATCTTCCGTCGACAACGAGGTCATCAGCAGAACTTGTTGCTGTGAGAGTACCGAACGCTGACTAGGAACAAGCTGGAGGATGACGGTTTCATTTGTGAGGACTATACACACGGATGTATGCAGTACGACTTGTATTGGTATCGGTATCATGATCATTATATATTGTTTCCACACCTTCATAAGTAGGCGCAGCAGGTTATGGCCAGAGAGTGCCATATACCACGAGCGTATGCTCCATCCGCCGCAGCTGGCAAGCCATGGATAATGAGGCGCCGCATGCCATGACCATGAGATGGACGATTCGTAAGTTAAAATTAAATACAAGGGGATAAATTAATCATGGACGCCTTATGTTACATGATGGTGATAAAGAAATACGTCAGTCTAAAAAGACGCGTGAATTAATAAGAATAATTTGAAGAGAGGGTTGGTTTTGTTACCGACCTTGACTTTATGAGTGATACGGCATTCAATGCTATAACACAGCAGAGTTAGCCCTGAACGCAAAGTTTCGTCACAATGATAGAAATATTCAATTGGTCGAGAAAGCTTACCGAGAACAGCATAACGTGAATAGTACTAGTGGTGACCAGAGAGAGAAGGTGAAAAGCGCAGTTTCTTCATAAAGCGGTTGATGTGACGAGCTTGGATACTGCTTTGGGAAGAAGTCGTCTTCACGACTCGGCAACTCTTAGATGAAGATGGAGCATTCGTAGGAGAAGGAAAACCGGCTCCAGAATTAGGAGAAGCAGAGGGCGCCGCCGATTGGGGAGCTGTCGAATTTCCGCCACTACTAGAAGAAGAAGATTGAGAGCCACCCATACTCGCCGAGTCACTGGTAATGAAGCTAGCGATAGCAGGACCAGGAAAAGTGTAAGTAAAGCCTGGATTGTAGACGTCTGGGGTGTAAATGCCAGGGTCGGTGTCGCTATAGGCACCTGGAAGGCTGACGAGGTCGCTTGCTTGAGGGGCGCCGGTCTGAGAACCGCCCACGTGGAGCTGGGCACAGGCAGGATAAAACTCGGCTCCACCTACGCTGACCGCGATCTGGAGAGCGATAATTTCATGGCGGATGAGGTAGTTGCCGGGTGCGAGGTTGGATGGAATGGACGAGTTTGCGACTTGACCTGCGGCTGAAGAATGGGGGGGGCGAGTGAGAAAGAAGGAAAATTAGGAGGGAGTGAGCATGATCCATACCGATGTCGGCCAGGTACCAGGAATTCGCGTCTTTCATGCCAAGTTGTTGGATTTTGAACCATTTGGCTTGAGTGATGTCGTATTTGTCGCAAGTCATTGCTCCGCAGTTGGCCATGTAGGTGAGCATCGGTCCTGTACTATGCGGCCACTGCAAGTATGCATTGTATCAAAAACAGTGTCGTGCATGGAAGATAAAGAAAAAAGGTACGTTGCTAAGATCAGCATCCCGCCAATCAAGCGTGATAGCATCCCCAGGGTTCACATCCGCAACAAGAGAGCCGGCTGTCGAGTTCATGCCGCAGGTTAAGGATGGATTACTGGCGCCTTTCACAGGATCCTGAGTGCTGATCTCCCGGATGACACTCGGCGCTGGGGTCGCACCGGGCAAATTGCCAGTGTAGGTCTGGGTGTTGACGCCAAGCTTGTAGAGGAAGCCATGCGCGGATACATAGGTAGCTGCGAAGAGAGGAAGAATCAAGGACTTCTTCATCGTCATTGAGATTGAGATTTGTAAGGAAGTAACTCGAAATCTAGAAAGCGAGTCAGACAAGCAGGTTGACAAGCAGAGTAAAGAGGTACGTACGCTTGTAAGGGGTATCTTATACACAAGATACAGCGTCAACCTTCAGGCAAGCCTTGACTACAACTGCTGGACAGAGGAGACTTGAAGCTTGAACGAGGATATCATTCATCTACCGGTTCGCGCCTCATGTTATCCCAACCATGGATGCGTGTCAAGCCCCACATCTATTATAAGTCAGGTTCCAAGTACGCTTAAACATTCATGTCGAGGATTACTCACTCCCGCAGGTCAAAAAAGACTGCCCAATACCCAAAGTCTCAAAATGTACGTTCGCGAGCGTTGAAACGTTGGAGGAGGAGGAGTTGGGAGTCGCGACAGGAAAAGGTCGACGCCTGTTCCAGTTTTAGACGGATTATCTAAGTCACTGCACGTGCTTTCCGGCCTTGCCCGTTGCCGTGAATGCTCGGAACTCGGATCGGAAATTGAAACCACCCCTATTCCTGACCACCATCAGCGTCGCTGCGTCAGTCAAGACATTTATCTAGCCATGGATATGCTTCAGCGGTAAGAAAACTCACTTTAGAATACGTTTACGCGCAAGAATTGGCTGATTTTTTGGTCTATAAGCAATTGTTAGGATTGGACATGGTAGCCTTAGGAATATTTATTTCAGTCCAGCAGTACGTACATCGTACTCTCCTTCACAAATAATCTTTTCTTATACGAAAAACATCCCAGAGGTGATTAAGAAGTCCCATTCCAGGGATAAATGTGGTGCGTTATCAGAAGAATTCTGGCAGTTACAAACTATTAATGCTGCTCTTCAACCGTCTGGCAACACCATTTTATCCCCAACTCCCCTCGAGTTTTTCGACCACAATAATACCGAATTCTGGAAAATGACGCTGCGGTATCGTGCGCGTATTGCATGACGCGTATCTATCCTGTTCCCCTTGCTCTGAAGGCGAAACTTATCGATCTTTTTTGTTCGCCCCACGCAAAAGCTCGATCTGCCTCACTGGTTCGAAAAGGGATTCATGCATTCCGTCAAGGCATTCGATTTTATGGAGAGTCAGGGTCCTCGGCTCGTGACGGCGTTTCTAGCCAATGATGCTTATTTTCCTCAGGCGCGGGCAGGCGATCCTCTCTATAAAGTTTTCTCTGATGCTTACCAGTGCAGTAAGATCGGAGAGGCTGCAAGGATTCTAGGCCAGAAATTTATCTCGGCATTAGGATCTAAATGAGCGGAACAAGGAGCAGAGACGGAAGAGCCCCATGTGAACTGAATTTCTCATACTTCTTCTCCAGTTTGCAGGAGGAAATCCAGCCTAATCGCTTTGTATCGCCCATCCGACATCTGTTACATGTTACGAGCTTTTTTATTATCAGGTTTGTTCACACATTTATATTCCGTTTGACTGCCAAATTGTATCTGAACGTTCAGACCTCAGATCGTCTTTGCTGTCTTTAATTTTGCTTCAGCGTGTCACCTGTATGTCATCTCTGTGGCTCGCATTGCTTGCCTTCGCCATCAATGACAAGGAAACTTTTTTCTTTGATGGAACATTATCTTGCAGCCCTTGTTAAGCGCTCTACATAGTGCAATGACATTATACACAAATACAACTCTCTCATCGCCATAGAGAATATGAAACATAAATGAAGCCTCCGCATCGACATTTGGTGTTCCAGAGCGGTCCATCGCCTTCAATTTGATCCTTGCAATTCGATGACAGGATTGGACCTGGTTAATCACCATTGCGAACGGCTTATTAAACTCCTGGTTTGATTACTACTATCTGTGATAAGATATAATATCAATAATCCAACAATAGTCGATCTATTAATTTCTCCAGCGAATTTTGAAGTGTCAGTATTTGCATATTTGCACCTGTCGGCCGAAGTCCTGTCGGCAATCCGGCAGTACAAGCAATTCCGGTTGGTTGGTCTCTCGCCGTCATTTTCCAACCTTCTGCGAACATAGAAACCCTTCCTCCTCGTTTATCCACTCTTTTCAACGAAATGGCTCATATTTCATGATTCCAATCATCTTTGCCTCAACCGAGGATATTTCATCTCTCCAACGTATGTCACCTGAGCTTATCTCACGAACGCCATCTCGCACCATAGTAGCTTCCTCTTTGCAAAGCTCGCGCCTGACATATCATATATGAACCTCATACCTCTGACTCATGACCAAGCTCTTTCATTACCAGAATACCAGTACCACTCATGGCTGCTACTCTCGTCGCCCGCATCACTGACCAGTTCAGTTCTAAACTTGGCCTTTCGTCTGCGCCCACGGCCGAGCCGCTTTCTACCATCAAGGTCGAAGACAAAGGGCCAAAGCAGCCTGACATCCAATACCACCCCGACGAAGCGAAATGGAAGGCCAGGACATCGCGTCGCCTCGCTGAAGATCCGACACTACCTAAGACGCCACTTCCTGCTGGGTTCCCGCAGAAGCTGGATTCGCCGCTTGTGTGGGAGGCCAAGGACTGGACAAATCCTGCGCAGTGGGAGTATGTGCTTAACGAAGAACAGCTGAAGGAGGTTGATGACGCTGTTAAGCACTTCCATGGTACGCCCTATTTATTTGTGGTAGAATGTAATATTTCTTAATTACGGTTCTAGGTCTGAATAAGCCTTTCGGTCACATTGCTCCTGAGACTTTCCCTTTGCCCACTCTCGGTCCTGTCCTGAAAGATTTATCTCACCAACTCCATACTGGTCGTGGTTTCTTCGTGCTTAAGACTATTCCTGTCGATTCATATTCTCGTGAGGACAACATCCTCATTTACGCTGGTCTCTCATCCTACGTCGGCAACAAGAGAGGTGTGCAGGACATCGACGACTCCGTCCTCGCTCACATCAAGGACCTGACGCAGACGCACCCGCTCAAAACTATCGGAGCTCCGGCTTATACGACCGATAAGCAAGTTTTCCATACGGATATTGGGGATATCATCTCCCTTTTCGTGTTGGAGACAGCTGCTGAAGGTGGTGTGTCGAGGATCAGCAGTAGCTGGAAGGTCTACAACGAATTGGCCGAGACGCGACCTGATCTTATCAAGACGCTCTCTGAGCCCTGGCCGTTGGACAAGTTAGTATCTTCATTTTAATCCCATCAAGGGGGTCGTTCTTGATCTTTACTTATTTATGACATAATTCGTTTAGCTTTGGTCGCAACCCTCCTTATACGACTCGCCCCTTGCTCTTTTACGAAGATGAAAAAATTATTATCCAATACGCCCGCCGCATCTTCACAGGTTTCCTTGGCCTGCCGCGCTCAGAAGGGATACCCCCGATTACCGAGGCTCAAGCAGAAGCCCTGGACACGATCCATTACCTAGCTGAGAAATACGCCTTGGGACTGAGTTTCGAGAAGGGTGACGTACAATACATCAACAACCTGAGCATTTTCCATGGAAGGGACGGCTATGTCGATGGTGCTGAGAAGACGTACGCGTTTGACCATTTATTTTCATCTGGCGTTGTGCTCATCTTGTTTTCAAGCCGTCATCTTCTTCGTCTGTGGCTCCGCAATGACGAGTTGGCGTGGAAATTACCTGCTGAGCTTGAGCCTACGTGGAAGAAGCTTTATTCTTCGGCGACTCCAGATAGTGAGCGATTCCCTCCTGAACCGGAAATTAGGAATGCGTCCAAGGGAGGGGCAAATTATACTTCACAGTAATGCTTGTCGTAGTTTGATCGCCCTCTGAGATTCATGAGAAAGGTATTAGTTTGATCTGTCATGTACATTTATTTCATTCTATCATTCTGTTGTATACAATTTCAACCGTGGATGAACGTTCCCATTCATTAGCTCAGTGGTCATGATATAGTGTAATCGCGTCTACGGAGGATGGTGAAGTACGATGTCGATATCCATTTCACAGATATCGTTCAATGGTGCACTTGTTGTCTATCAAGAAATGTATGCATGGTCAAGCTTACAAACAAGTACATATTACAAAAAAACTTTTGTTTTATTACGAAGAGTTCGATCTAGACGAACACCATCCGCAAGAACACATCAACCCTTCGGCAACCCATTTATATCCGATCAGGTCAAGGGCGGTAGGACGTTCCTCGGATTTGTACTTCAGACAGGCCTTGATTATCGACGCGGTCTTTTTCGCGTCTTCCGCTGACATGGCATTCGTGGCTGCAATCGCAGTCTTAGCACCATCAACGACTTCTTCTACCTTCTCAGGAGATAACGGCCCTGAGGAGCTTTCGAATGGAGGATGGCCGACGATTAAGGTGTAAATCTACAATGAGGATTAGAGGAGGACGCGTCAAGGAAAAGAGGAGAGGTAATACGTACGGTGCAGCCTAACATCCAAATATCTGCCTTTGTGTTAATTTTCGCACCATTGACTGAAGATTCTGGAGGTAAGAAAGCTGAAGGGGCGTCGAGCGGGACGTTGTCAGATAGTATCCGCGCTAAGATTCATCGTTTTCAGAGCTCGCTAGGGGAAAATACGAAATAGGGTTGGCTTACTATGCGAGTAGTTAATCAGGTACATGCCAAAGTTCGCAAAGTCCGCTGCAGTACTTTGACGGCTGAGCCCAGAGGTGGTGAGAGGCTGGGATTTAACGATATGGCGAAGTTTTCCTTGAGCATCCATCACGTCTTCCCCGGGAATCGAGGGGTTCCTTGACAAATAATCTCGAATATGAGGTCCTTGTTGAGACGCAGACAACAGGATGTGGTCAGTGGTGACAGCTTTAGAGAGTGGTCAATCAATATGCAACGGCCCATATAATTATTAAACGAACCTCCGTGAATAATGCCCTTCTCGTGTAAAGAGCACAGAACTTCTACTACCTCCCCAATGGCGTTTTTGGCTATATGAAGCGGCAGATAACTGCCTTGAGGCGTATCGTTGTCAAGAAATGATAGAATACTAGGGCCAAGAGTATGATGAACGAGACATAAATGACGCCCAACCTCACTCTCCTCGTAAAAGCTATTCCTTTGTACAGGAACGCTCGAAATAATCTGGAAATCCCACAATGTTTGGAGGATATCACGTTCATTCGTCGATCTAGGCTCCTTCGTTGCAGCTGCTGTGTAGATTTTGATCGCCTCGATGTTGTCAGGATTTTTAGAATCGACAGCGAGCCAGCAAGATGAATGAGAGCCCCATCCGAGTTTGCGTAGGATCGTCCAGCATCCGTTGTTGAGCGTTTGGTTGAGTCGGCCAGGAAAGTATCCTGAGGGAGAGTCGAGGGGTTCTTCCGGGAAGTGAGACATGGTGAGAGGGGTAGAAGGGTTTTGGTTGGGTGGTCGATGGGGTACGGGGAAAATGGTGAAGCGGGTTTTTTTTTTTTTTTTTTTTTTTTTGAAACGTTTTTACGCCTCTGGAGGGTGGGCCCTCACCTTGGCTTTGTATCTACATGTAGTGCCTAATACACAAATCTTGCGGTCCCGCCGCCTTTCGCCCCGTATCCGGCTGCCATTGAGCTTTTGCACCTCCCGGGGCGCATACGTCCCCGTGCTAGAGGCCCGGCTGATCCACAACCGTTTGCAGCTCCTCCGGCATTTGTGATTTGGCACTATGAGTTGGTCGTTTTTCTTGATCTTGCTGATGTTCGTATTTTTCTGCTTGCGCACCCGTCTGCTTTCGCAGAAGGCACGATGAGAGTTGGGTGTTGGCCTTGGTGTCTGTTCGTGTTGATTACTGTCTTCCCTTTCGATGTTCTTGTCTTCCTGTCCAACCTCATTGTGGATCGGGTGATTTGAATTGTAAGGGTGTTTTGTGATTTATAAGAGGGTGTGAGGTTTGCTTAAGTGTCCGGGTCGCTTTCTTGGTCGTCCGTGCTGTTATTGACATTGCGTTGTAAGATTGAGGGGTCGAAGTCTTTTAGTCGGCGTGTCTTGGCGAGGAATTTGAGGAGTGCCTTTGATTTCTTCGGGTCTGCTAGTATTTTCGAAAGTCGGGGTCGATCGTTCTTGAGTTCGACCAATAGTTCTTGCCTCTGCTGACGGTACGCTCTGCATTCGAAGATGACGTGTTCTACGGTTTCCCTGGCTCTGGTGCCACCCCGTCGTTCGCGGCATTTGGGGCATTTGTCGGTCGTCGATTTGTTGATCCTATGTAGATATGCATTCAGCGGTATGTGCCCTGTACGTACTTGGAACAGTAAACTGGATTGGGCTCTGTTCAGCTTATCTGTTATAGTCTTCCGGAATTTTGCGAACGGGAAGTCGGGGTCGATTTCGTCAAAGCGGGTCTTTCTCGGGGAGGTATTCCATTTGTCCTTCCATAGTTCCTTGAGCTCTTCGTGATAAGTCCGTTTTTCCGCTGCCGTGCTGGTTGGCAAAGGGTTCCGTAAGAGTGGCGGGAGGTCGTCCTCATTGCTGCTGTCCCCGCTTGCTGCTTCCTTGGCCTGCTTGTCCGCTTCTTCATTGCCGTCGACGTCTGTATGGCCAGATATCCATTGTAACTTGATCTTGCCGGGTATCTGTTTTGCTATGGATATCATTTCCATCAGTAATGTCTGCCCTGTTCTCGGTTTCGGGTACTTAGCTGAGATGATGACGGGTTGGCAGTCTATGTATATGCTGATTCTGTCTGATGCTGTAGTTCCGGCTTTCTTGAGTAACCACATGGAGAGGAGGCCGCCTACCAGTTCCGCATCATACGTCGTGTGTGAGGTGGTGTCACCGAGAGTGCATCTGAGCGAGGCTATTGGTTCGTTGTTGTTCTTTCTATATAGGACTGCTGCTGCCCCGATTCCGTCGTCGTGCCCTGAGCCATCAGCGAAGACCTTGTAGTGGCTTGGGTCATCGTGTTCGTTTTTCATTGATTCTTCACGGTTCACTGCGATTGTCGTTTCGAACGGGGGGCAGTAATCTGGGGCGGTCGTGGCCGGTTTTATCTTCTCGAACTTTGTTGGGTCGATCTCGAATATTCGAAGGAGTTCGTCGATTGGGGCTTTGTGTCTTCGTGGCAGGGAGCGGCTTGCGTTGCGGACTATGCTGTAAAGTGGATGAGTTCGTGGAAGCGAAGCCATGCGTACCGTGGCTCTGTGGCAAATTTTCTGTAGTGCTAGGTCAGTTGGCAGGAGCCCTGCGTGCGCGTCGAGTAGGTCTGTTGGTGTTGACCGGATGCCTCCTGTGATCGCTAAAGTGGCTATTCGCTGTATTTTTGTGAGCTGTCTGAGTGCTTTTACTGAACCTATGTTGTGTCGATATCCTAAAGGTTTGGTCGGCGGAGTGTACCAGATATCGAGGCCATATGTCATCTTTGGGAGCACCGTTGCTATGTACAGTTGCTTCATTAGTTTCGTGCTTATGCCTGTGGTCGGTCGCGTGAGTCGACGGAAGTTTAGAACCCAGTTAGTTGCCTTTTCTGTGGCTTGTTGCAGGTGTGTCGTCCATCGAAGTTGACTGTCGACATGTAGCCCTAGGTATTTGAAGCTCTTTACCTCCTCTATGAGTTGTCCGTCTAGCTCGAGGCGGGGGTTCCCATTCTCGTCACCGTTATCCTGGCTCCTTGTGGCGTGCATCACTACCGATTTGGTGATTTCGAATTTGGAGTTGTGTGTATAGCTCCAGTCTAGCCCGCCGTCCCTCCTGTGCATTATTTCGGAGAGCTTATCCGTGGTGTCGTCGAGGGTGTCACCTATGGCTAGGATTGCCACATCGTCTACATAACCTATTGCGTCTTCGTCCTCGTCGTGGTCGACTAGTTCCAGAAGCCCTGCGTTGTAGATGATATAGAGAATCATTGAGAGGGGGTCGCCTTGGCCGATGCCATTGTCGATGTTGATCAGTTCTGATATGAAGTCGTCGAACCTTAGCCTAGTTTTCCTGTTTGTCAGTAGGTTCGTTATTAGCTTCACATATACTTCTGGGATTTTTCTGCAGCATAGGTTGTGGATGAGCTGGTCGGTTACTGTGTTCGGGAAAGCACCTTCGACATCGAGGAATAGTATTGAGGCGACCTTGCCTTGTCTCCACGCTTCCTTGATTCTGCTGGTCAGATAGTGCACTGCATCGGTGGTCGTTCGCCCGGCCTGCCGCCAAAGTGCGTGTTCGGGAGGAGGTTGTGTTGTTCGGCTAGATGGCTGATTCCCTCTGCGATGATTGCGGTCATGACTTTTGCTATCGTGTTGAGTAGGGCGATTGGACGGTACGCTTTGGCTATTCCGTAGTTGGGTTTCCCAGGTTTCCTGAGCACCACTGTGGTGAAGATTTTCCAGTCTTCATAGTATACTCCCAGTTCGAGTGTAGCCTGAAAGATAGCTGTCAGATAATCGATTAGTAATGGCATGGCTTTTTGTAAGACGATGTTTGGGATCTCATCTGGGCCGCAAGCTTTGTACGGAGAGAGCCTGAGGACGTGGCGTTCGACTTGTTGTTTCGTGATCGGGGGTGGTCTTGGCAGTGGTTCCGGGTAGTCGTAGTTTTCCGGTACGTGCGATGAGTCTGGTGCTGGAGGGAAGAAGGAGGTTGCGAAGATTTTAGCCTTGTCATCGTTACTGGTGATTTCGACGTCTTCTTCGTACTCGTTTGTGGTCCTGAGGGTTGGAATTCGAGGTCTGCCGCCGTCGCCGATGGGATCCCGGATGTATCTGTTAGCCGTCCATAAATCCCTCGTGCTTGCCTCCAGTAGATATTCGCTCCAGTTGTCTCGTTTTGCCTGTTGGACCGCTTTCGCAAAGTCGTCCACTGCTTTCTTTTTCTCGGCGTGCGAAGGGTGGTCTGCGATTGCCCGGTTGCGGAATGAGGTGCTGCTGACGGCGTTCTTGCTTTTTCTTAGTGCTTCGAGGTCGCTCGTCCACCACCTCTTGTGTTCCGGAAGGGGCCTTGTCTGCTTTATCCGTGTTCTGATGGTGTCCTGGATTGTTTCCGTCAGTGCTTTGACTGCCGAGTTGTACTCAGCTTCTGTTTTTAGCTGCCTGGGCTGAGGGATGTCATCGAGTCTCGCCGCAAGGTTCTTGTTGAAGTCGTCCCAGTCAGCCATACGGAAGTTGTATTGCGGGAGTTCTTTTGCGATCGCGTGTTCCAGTTCGAGGTCCGCTTCGATAGGGAAGTGGTCAGTTTTGGCAGGCTTTGCTCCGTGGTCCACTTCGCATCTTGAGAATCTGTCCAGGGTGTGCGCCGTGCAGAACATGTTGTCCGGCCGGGAGTATTTCTTTGATACCATATGTTGTAGAGTTGGGATGCCTTTTGGAAGCGCCATGACCATGCCGTATTGTCCGAGCATGTCGATTAGGTTCTCTGCTGCGGCCAGGGCTTCCCGCGTGAATAGGTGGTCGTCTTCGTCCCGGTCCCACAGAGGGTGATGTCTGTTGAAATCGCCTCCCCATAGCATGTGGTCGTTGGCGGATGCACATATCGTCGGGCCGTTGGACTCGATGTACTGCTGGAGTTGCCGTTCTGCTGAGTTGTCGTTGCCAGGGTTGTAAATGTTGAATATGGATAGCCTCCCATAGTCGCCGTTGAGTTGAATCGCTGTGATATCGTTCGTGTCCGGGATGGGGATCACCTTCCATTGTCTCGTGCTGATTTTCTTGTTTACCCAGATGCCCGATCTTACCGTGGTCTGTAGGGTTCTTCTCCCGCCTGGGTACACCTGTCGGAAGTACGAGGGTGTCCTTATGTTGCCATACTTTGTTATATGTGGTTCCTGTATTAAAATTATATCGTATTTCTCTGCCAGCTTACCGTTTATGAGTTCTAAGTGCGCAGTTTTTGATTTATTGAGGTTGATCTGTAGTAAACGAAGGGTTTTTAATGTCAGTTGCTCCTCGGTATTTCGTGGGTTCATTTAGGGGGGCGTCGCTTGGTTTTCTGCATTGTCGGGTTGGTCTCTGAGGTCGTTGGGGTTGATGAAATCCTCCCATATTCCGCGGCCTAGCGTTCGTTGGCTCCCTATCGCTGGCGAATGCGCTCCCTGGGAGGGATCTCGTGGTGGGGCTGACGGCTCTCTGTCCCATGTTCGTCGTTCCAGGGGTCATCCGCCGGGTCCAGCTTCCTGCCATTGTTGTCGTCGTTCCCTCTGATTCCCCTTCTGGAGGACTATGTTTGCGGTCTGTTGGTTGTTTTGCCATCTGTAATCCGGGGTGTCGTTGTTCGATTTCGTCCTGTTCCAGGTCCATGGAGCGTCTGTCGGGATGAAGGGGTAGGCATTCTCGGGATTTGATCTGTCTTTATCAGCGAGTTTGCGAAGAAAAACGGGGCAGTCGCGATCGTAGCTTGCGTGATCATCTGTTTGGCATGATACGCAGTACCTTGTTTCCTCGTTCTGGCACTGGCTCGTGCGGTGTCCTTTTTGCCCGCAGTGTCCGCATGTGTCGTCTTTTTGTACGCATTCTCTGGCGAAGTGGTTCCAGCCTTGACACTTGAGGCATCGTATCGGTTCCCTTTTGCATTTATCTACCTCGAGTTTCTTGTTGGCAATGAAGAGCCCTAAGGCCAAGATCCTGTTGGCTTCGTTAGCGTCAGTTATCGTGAGTATTATATGGGCAAATCTTTGGGTGGGGGTTCTTCTCTCTATGGGTTTCGCCCATCGCATTGCCGAAATGGTTCCGTCTTGCAGGTTGTTTGCCTCCTGTACTTCCTTGATGAATTCATCGTCTTCTGGGGTTGCTGTCAGCGGTGCGAATTTTGCGATTAGGTTGTAGGTGCGTTTCTTCACTGCCGTAGTATCGCCTATCTCCTTGCACAGCTTGTCGGTGTTTGCCTGCACTCTCGCCCAGGCCGCTCCGTGATCCGAGTCCATTTCGAGTAGTATGCCTCCGTTGCGTTGTCTCGTCGCCGCTCTGATTTGTACTCTCGCTCCTGCTAGTTGTTTGAGTTTTTCGTTGATATCGGTCTTCATTTCTCTGTCTCCCATTTTTCCTAGTGTCGATTCTGTAGGGATTCCTTCCAACATTATCTGCCTTCTTCTGATGCCGTGCCTGGCAAGTAACTTTGGGTCGGCGTCGGGTTGGATGCGAGTGAGCATCTCGCTATACGTGGGAGGTCGTCCGTGATCCGGTTCGGGGGTTGTTCTCTGTTCCGCTGGTCCCTTCGCGCTGTCTGAGTTTTTGGCGGCTTGGGTAAATATCTTCGTGGCTTCCGTTAGTTCCTCTATTTTGGAGTCGACCTTCGTATTAATGTCCGCAATTAGTGCCTGAATATCCGTGGTGAAGTTGTCAAGTTCGGTTTGAAATCCGTCATGGTAAGTTTTGTCTGCGACCTGCGATTCTACGTCCTCCAACATGTATGCCAACGATTTGATAGCGTGGTAAACCGGTTTCGGCAGGGAGCTTGTAATCATTGCTATCTGGTGTAGACATGTCGATGCCAGGCTGGTCGTGAGAGGCTGTCCCGCAGGTACCAATAACAGCTTGCTCTCCAGGTATTCCCGGCCTTCCTCCGAGTCGGTTATCTCTCGTTCGGGGTCTTCTATCGATTGTTCCGTGCCTGAGTCTCTAGCGTTTGTGTTTCTCGTGGTGGGGCCTTTGGTTCTCGTTCCAGAGTTGTTTTTCCCGGTTCCGCTGGCAGTTCTGTCAGCCCTTCTTCGGGCGTTCAGCTGATCCATTTTGGGTGATTTTCGTGCTTCTATTGCTGGAATTAGGCTTTGCTTGTGATGTAATAGTCTAGTTCGGTTGGAATAATGTGTCTACGCTCTACTTATTCTGCTGGGTTTCCTCCTGAGGCTCTCTTTGCTAGCCAAGAGCGTGGGAGAGTTGGAGCAAATGCAGGTAGCAGATCAAGAAGCGTCCGAAGCGGGTTTTATGTATGCTGGGTGGGTAGCCGCCTAGTATCGTTTGAGTCAGGCCTCATCGTCGTCGCACGGCTTGTGTACAGCCTTGAGTTTCATGATCAGAAGGGGGTTGCGCGTTGGCGCTGATGCGAATTGATACGATTGTCGATCATGCGTCAGGACGGGAATTCCGTGAGCCGCTGCTATCGGATCAGTTCCAGAAGCCCCCCTGAGTTCTCGAGCATTTCTTTCTGGATTAGGGAGCCGGAAGATGCCAAGGACAAGGCGGGAAGGGAGAAAGGAGAGTTCCAAAGGTTGAGAAATAAAAGCGGAGGTATGACAGGCAAAGCGGCGCACAGAAAAGCCCAAGAACAAAACCAACAAGGAAGGCAAAAAAGGCTGTGGATGGGTACGATGTAAGTCGAACAGTAATATCCAAGGATACGGGGAGGCTGGCGGGAGTGCAAATGGTCTCATTATTCGTTCCACTTATACCATTTTAGAACAGAAGTTGGGATCATATTCTAGAGTAAACAAATGCGCTGAGCGTTATATTTTCAGAATGGGTCTGTGAATACGAAAGCAGCTGTAAAATTGAAGTCAAAGATTTGTCGCGAAGATAATTTCTGCGCCCTTACTTGTTAGGTCGGTCACAGTGGTACTACCCACAAGAGCACATATTTCCTTCTCTCACCCAGCTCCCTTAAGTGATAGTGATACTGATAGTACGTCTCTGCAAAATGATTTACAGGACCAAACAGAAAAGAGGCAAAAAACGTCGGGAACCAGGTATCAAATATTGAGGACGCTACTCAAACTTGAAATAATCGTTGTCATCCAGCTCTTCGTAACCATGCTGCATCTGGTCGTAAGTGAAAGAGGAGTCAGTAAGGCTCCAAGCGATCATGTGGCGAAACCTACCCAATGTGTGATAATGGCAGAAATTAGGGAGGCTGACGCTTCTACAACTTCTGACGAAAGTCCGAGGAGTGAGAGTGGCTTTGATTCGAGTAGCGGCCGCCATTTCCGTCGCTGTTGAGTTTCAAGATGAGGAAGATCCAACTATGTCCATTCGTCAAAACACCGCGGATTGTGGTTGTCCTGGGTATTTACATAATCATGGACAGAGCGGAGACATTGGTAATTTTTGGTGTGCTCACCCCAAACGATTCGCGCTGGCATACATCTCACCGACGGCCTGAGGGACGTGGCTTTCGAGCTGCTGGTCGGGACCCTTGGCTTCCGAAACAAACAACGCGGAATCGTCTGCCTTGAGGAGTGTAGGGTTCCGCAAGAGCCGCACTGCGTAGACTTGAGAATAAGTGTTAAGACGACAAATAAAGGAGACGAACTGGCTTGGATCGGAGTAGTCGCTATGGCGGCGAAGTTGACGTATCCGGGGACTGTTCTCTCAGGGTATAGGACCATCTTCAAGCCACTCGGCATCATGGTAGAAGAAACACGATAAAAGAAAGCGTCGATCCATAACCGATTCGCAGCTTCGTTCTATACGACGGCCGTGTGGTGAACATCCCAGACGACCTTGAGATTTGGCATGGACCAGAGCTTACTGTGCGGGGCACTAGTTCTTCCAAAGCACAAAGATGGCGAAAGAGCCCCTTCGAAGACCAAAGCTCGTCTTCACCAATAGAGTCGGTACCGATCGCACGAGTAATTGCATCGGGTTTCAATTCCAGGAAGTCCAGGCCCGAGATTTCCATTTTCCGCAAATGCTCAAAGGACCAGTTCTATAATGAATATATCTGAATCAGCCTGCCAGAAAGCTACATTCACAATGGTAATTGTACATACCTGACTTGGAGGGCCATCGAGTTTCGTTTGCAGTATTTGAAGAACTTCATTCAGCTGCATGAACTCTGTTTCGATCCCACTAGGGACCTTTTCAACGTCGTACCCCTGTTCCGGTTCCAACTTCTCCACCAAAAGTTCGAGTGCATTCACTGTCCGGGAAAGCTGGCTACCGCTTGGTCCGGGTATCCTCTGTCGTTTGGTAGGCTTCATTGTTGAAGAAAATATCGCGATGTGGTGGTAAGCATCAGAAAGGTCAGACGCAGACTTGGCGTGACTTGACCATGACCACACCAGGTCACACCAAGTCACCCAACCTCTGAGACCGCCAATTCAAAGCACGGATTGAACGTCGACCTCTGATACTTACTTGGTTCTCGTGCAGACTTATTTCAGTTCCCTATGTCTATTTTACGCTGTCGATTTAAACCATCCTCTAGTGTGCATACCGACATATTGAATAGGCAATAAATAGAATACATTTTCAAACTGAAGACGTGCTGATATTCATCACTTCAAGATGTTACCGCGAAGAATGTAACTGGAACTGCTTACTATGAGAAAAGTTACTCAGGTATAACTACCATATCTTTTACCAAAAGATTTCTGGAAGAGAACCCAAAGACACTGTCAAAGAAGTAAGTACGATCGAGGGAAGGAAAGGTTCACATGTCATCAAATCGCATCCTATCAACGGTGCTGGGCATAGTCGTCAAACCATTTCTGAGGATTTTGCGGGTTCGTGCATTAACAAAATGTTGGCAGGGACCGGACCTTTAAATTGACTAGTTAATGTGTAAGATATGAACGAATAGATGAGCGTACCCCCGTGAATAATCCCTTCTTCATGTAGAGTCTCTAGCGCTCCTCCTATTCTATAGCACCGGCGACCTTCTTAGTCATTATACCAAAATGAAAGCATGAAGAACAGTCAAAGAACATGGTTGTGTATAAGGTAATAATGAAGGAGACTAATTTACTGAGCCATCGCATTGTGGGCAGTGGGCTTTTGCTGAGTTAGTGTACAAGACCAATACACAGAAGAAATCAAGGGACAAAATTAGAGATGAAAACAAATTGGCGTCCCCCAAAGCGAGGTTTGAGGTTTGAATTAATAGGACGACCCTCGAGCCAATGAGAGATGCGCTTGGAAGCCAAGTATGCGCCCAAAGGAAACCAAAGAGTAGACTCATCGGCATGGATAGGTCATCGGTATCAAAAAATAGCTAGGCATAAGAAAAGTCAGCACATAAGTCGTAATACAGTAGGCGTTCTCCAGCAAGCGCATCCGATTGCTTGCAGATCCTTGATTTTGATCGATGGCGAGAATTTTAATAAGAAAGCGGAAGAGTCGAGAAGGGAACAAGGGCAACAAGGTTCAGAGTCATAGAGAGTTCCCCGCATAAGGAGACATAATCGAGTGAGGTACGCAGCTGAAGGCAAGCTAGAGGCGAGTTGGAGTGTAGCGTTCTTGATTGGTGGTGGGACACTGGGAGAGCGGGAGAGAAAGGCACCTGACATAATCAGGAGGCGCGGGAATTTCAACTCGTCGGGACTCGGGAGGACACTGGAACGCATTTCTCGACCTCCTTCAACTTTTCCCGTACGCTATGCCTATTATACCCACCCGCCCCAGCTGTAGTGCTCGCTTTGGCGTGACCTGGCGCCTCTCGTATGACTTAATCATTGCTTTCAGCTCAAACCACGCCACGCCACGCCCACGTAGTTCGATTCGACCCGGTTTGAGTTTGATTGGACGCCTTAGATGAACGGCCCTCTCTGAATGTGTCTATCGGCTCAGATTGTGCTTATTAGGTTCTGAGCAGGACTTATACTTTAGATGAACGCGACATTGGCATGTTCTCTGCTTCAGAGGACTAATTGTTGGGGCAACTGCAAGACTTGGTATGTTTCTCCGTTCAATTGAACACTGGTTCCTTGTGCTCATGCTTATATTCTCTGAATTCATAGCTGTTGCGTGTAGACGAAATGACGGCATTAGTTACAGCAGCAGAGTGTCCTCGTGCGACGTATTGGGAAATGTTGGTGTTGGAACGTTGTTGCCAGCGTGGCCCAAACTCTTTCATCACCGTCGTCGGCAGCTGGATCCCTATCATCGGAGAAGACCGTCCTCGACTTTACTCTCCGCCATGGTCACCCGCGACAGGAGCTGCAGCCGTTGTCTCGTTCAACTAGGAGAGGACGAAGGGCGAAGGTGAGGCAGATGAATCATCTGAGGCAAACGGTGCTACAGGAAGCTGCCCTTAACCGTTCAGCTTAGTCTTGAGATTATTGGTAAGTTTTCTCCTTCTTTCCGCTTTCTTTCCCTCGTTCATTCATTCCTCGTTATAGCATAGACCCAAGTCAGAAACGACCATCTTCAACCCTTCAACTCACCCTGGCACTGCCGCTGGTACTGCCTTCACCAAATCAAGCATTTGCTCGACGATAACCACTCCACTCCCTGTATGTCCCGCTCTGCTTCACTCTTTCCCTTCTTGCTTCCTTCTCTCTATGCCTCTTTGGCCTCTTCTTGCCTTTTCTGCCTACCTCGCCTACCTCACCTCCCTCCCCTTCTTCCGCCCTACCATGTCTATCCTGCCACGTTGGTGAGTTCGATGATTATGACCACTATTCGCTTTACCATATGAGTTTGTGACGCATGGGGTTATTTATTCATCGTAATGATGATCCCCATGACGTCGGCGTCGACGATGAGCTGAATTACTGGATTGGATGAGAATCTCTTCTTGGCATAGACATAGGCGTGGGCGTGGGCGCGTGGTATACTAGAGTGCCCTTAGGCCACGTTGGTAAAATGCTTGAACACGCGTCGATAACCTTTTGGCTTTCGATTGCGTTTCTTTACTGAGTGTCGGATGTTTGATTTCTATTTCGATTTCGATTTCTATTTTTTATGTTTTTATTTCTATTTCCTATCTACTCTGTTATCATCATCTCTACGCTAACCGCCATTGACCTTCTTCCCTTTTTCGTTTTTTTTTTCTCACTCTAGGACGCAAGGAGATTTTTGGATGGACGTAGTGTTACTTTCGTTATTATTCGTTCAATGCAAACTATGTCATGTTACGATGTAGAGGAAGAAGGTATCTACCCCATACACGATTTTCCGAACTTGCATGAAAGTCTTACATATTACAGTATCGCAGAATAACTCGCCCCGCATCACGATGCCTTGGCCGAACACCACCCACAAGAACACATATTCCCTTCCTCCACCCACTGATACCCCACCAAATCAAGCGCCGTAGGCCGCTCCGCCGCTCTAAACTTCAAACACGCCCTGATGATCCCCGCCGTCTTCCTAGCGTCCTGCGCCGACATGGCTTTCGTGTCCAAAATGTCAGCTTCGGCTTTAGACACCACTTTCTCCACTTTTTGAGCGGTTAAAGAGCCTGGGGCGTCTTTGAATGGAGGGTGTCCGATAATTAGGGTGTAGATCTGTAGTTTGTGGTTTGAGGCGAGTCAGAGGGGCCGCATAGAAGAAAATGAGGGTGCGTACAGTGCATCCTAGCATCCAGATGTCGGCTTTTGTGTTCACTTTCGCGCCGGCAGTGGAAGCTTCCGGGGGGAGGAATGCTGCTGGGCCGTCAAGTGGGATGGTCTGCGATCGGATGCGGGCTAAATGTATGTTCATTTCGTCATCAAACTTTGGAAGAAATAGGAATGCTCACCATGCGAATAATTGCTTAGGTACATGCTGAAATCCGCAAATTCAACGGCGGTACTTTGGCGGCTTAGCCCAGAGGTGCTGAGAGGCTGTGATTGGACGACGTGGTAGGTTTTTCCTTGAGCATCTGTTACTTCCTTCCCTGGGACTGAGGGGTGCTCTGATATGAATTCACGAATGGCTGGGCCTTGTTGATCGGAAGACAATAGTATGTTGTCAGGCGTCACGGCTGTAGTATGAAGGCGTAGTTAGTACTTGCATCACAAAAAGGAAAAAGAGAAAATCTAAAAAGAAGGTCGGAAAGGAAGAGACAAACCTCCATGAATAATTCCTTTTTCATGTAAATTGCACAACGCCTCCACAACCTCCGCAACAGCCTTCTTCACAATATGCAACGGCAGAAAGGGTATCCCTGGTTCCAACAAGGACACAACGCTCGGCCCAAGAACGTGCAGAACCAGACACAAGTGCCGCCCGACCTCACTTTCCTCGTAGAAGCTGTCCCGCTGGACGGGCACGTTGAAGGTGATATCCGAATCCCACATCTTCTTCAGAATATCGCGTTCGTTCGTCGCCGCGGAGTGGTTGACAGGGGTGTCGGTGGTGGACGAGGCGACGGTGTAGATCTTGATCGCTTCGATATTGTTCCGCTCTTTCGTGTCGACTGCGAGCCAGCAGGAGGAGTGTGGTCCCCAGCCGAGTTTGCGGATGATTTTCCACCTGGCCTTTGTTGAGTTTTTGGTTTAGCTTGCCGGGGAAGTAGCCTTGGGGAGAGTCGAGGGGTTCTTCAGGGAAGAGAGCCATGGTGAATTTTCGATGGAGAGTTTGGATGGTGTTGTTGTTGTTGTTGATAACCGACGAAAGAGTATAGTAGTAGGCAGGGTTTGAACGAAGAAGCCAAGTGGTGTGGATTTTATCATTACACAAGGTGTGCACTGCCTTCGTATGCGGGTCGGGGATATGAGCGTTGGTGTCATGGGCTTTAATTTATTGAGTTCACCCCTTTCTAGTCGCCCTACACAGCTTTCGATCGCGTTTTGTTACCATCGAGATTTTCTGTTCAGATTGATTGATTCCATCCGGATCGGCGCAAAGAGCGACCCCGGATAATTTAAATTACTGGACTACTTGGATTTCGAAAGGCAGGCTGTAGAGGTAATGATTATGTATCGAGAACACTGGATACGACTACATGCTACACGATAACTCATATGAGAAATACTAGTTCAACTTGATGAAAGAATACCAGGGAGGCCTTGTAAATTCGACCGCCAGTCGCGATTCGGAGTGAGTTAACGGTCTTTGCGAATCGCCGAACTAACGGGCACCTTTGATTTAAAACAGTCCTACGAGTCATAAAACGCTAGTATGAAGACGTTG